>FNXX01000058.1:0-88974 GCA_900108845.1 Iljinskaea planisiliqua
CATGCCCAGCAGCGCATTGTAATAGAGGCAATCTGTTTGGTCCCACTTATCATCGGAGTGCCGAGGAATGCGGTCATCCAGAAGCTCGAAATATTCCCCTTTGTGGTGTGAACATGGTGCGGTCTCAGCATCAGCTTAGGCCGAGGTGCTTGCCCCCTTGCCTTTCTGGCTTGTGTATCAGATATTCTGGGGTGGTATTGTCTACAAAAGACACAAGAAACCAATCGAGAATAAATTTCACACAAATGGAATCCTAAAGTTTGCAGCAAGTAATTTTTGTCCCATCAAAGTTTTAGCATATCAAGCACATTGTGACTCATTCAAAGAGTTAAACACATATCTCAACACAATTCCAACATGCAACACGATTTTCACCATGGATGAGTATTCAAGCTTTTTTCCAAAAATTTCATGTGAAAATTTCGAGCTCAATTCAAACTATAGTCACTCAAATCATTATAAAAAACACCAAGCGCAGTTTGCACAAGCAGTTCAGAGAGAGGGAGAGAGAGCACAAAACCTCAAATCCCAAAGTTGGGTTGTGACTGTAAACGGCGGTTTTCGAGCTCATACCTTTTCTTGTTGTCGAAATCGATGGCAGATATGGAATCAGGGAAAAAAATCACTCGATTTGGTTGAGTTTTGCAAAAATTAAGATTTGAGCTAAAACCCAGGTGTTGCGAGGAAGAAGAAGAAGTGGGGAGAGAGGGGTTGTTTATAAAGGGAAAATTTGGTTCGGTTTAGGATTAAACCTAAATAAAATTGGAAAATTTTGAGTGAAAACCGATTTAAACCAACCCAGGAAACTTACCTGGTTGCGAATTTTGGAGCACCCCAATGGAGTATGTGTTCCGTTTGTGGCTGGGGTGCTCTATTCGAGTGATTTACGCTTGGAGCACCCTGAGAGGAAAAGGAGCATGTGCTCTGTTTGGTTTTTGGGTGCTCTGTTCGAGTTTCTCCGCTTGGAGTACCCCAGAATGCTCCAGAGCACGTGCTCCGGCCGGGGGCTCCCTTCTCCTTCTTCACCTGATTGCCTAGAAACACTTTAGACGTGTTTTATTTTATTTTTTACAATGAAAACTAAAACCAAAAGTTAGAAGAAATAAAAACAAATTTTGAAAGTTATAGACTCTTACCGGTGGGTTGCCTCCCACCAAGCGCTTGCTTTGAGTCACTAGCTTCACTTGGTTAGCCATTTAGGCTTGAGGAGATCGCCTAAGGGAAATGCTTCACCTTGTGTGAAATGAGAGTCAGCAATATATTGCTTAATCCGCTGACCACTGACAACAATCTCTCCCCCATTGGTGTCCAGCAACACCACATCTCCATAAGATCTAACCTCCTTGATTGTGAATAGTCCAGACCATCTTGACCTCAACTTCCCGAGAAACAGCTTAAACCGAGAGTTAAACAGGAGTACTGGGTCATTTGGAGCAAAATTCCAAGTGATAATCCTCTTGTCGTGGTAGGCTTTTGTTTTCTCTTTGTAGATCTTTAAGTTGTCATAGGTCAGGTGCTTCATCTCTTCCAACTCATGCAGCTGCATCATCCTCCTTTCTGAAGCAGTCTTAATATCGAAATGGAGCATCTTCACTTCCCATGCTGCTTTGAACTCAAGCTCTACAGGAAGGTGAAAAGCTTTGCACTATACCAAGTGAAATGGTGTTGTTGCTAGAGGTGTCTTGTAGGCAGTTCTGTATGTCGAAAGAGCATCATCAAGCTTGAAAGCACAATCATCCCTTATTGATACCACAATTTTCTGCAGGATACACTTGATCTCCCTGTTGGAGATTTTGACTTGCCCACTAGTTTGAGGATGGTAGGGAGGTGCAACCTTGTATTTAACAACATTCTTTTTCAGAAAACTTTCAAATATCTTGTTTATAGAGTGGGATCCTCCATCACTAATGACCACTCTTGGCACACCAAACCTTAGGGAGATGATGGATTTAAACATATTAATCACCACTCTAGCATCATTTGTGGGGCTTGCCAAAGTTTCAACCCACTTGGACACATAGTCCACAACCACTAATATATACTCATTCCCAAAAGATGATGGGAATGGTCCCATAAAATTCATCCCCTACACATCAAAAACTTCAACTTCCATGATGAAGTTTTTTGGCATTTCATTCCTCTTGCTTATATTTCCTTGTCTTTGGCATGAATCACAAAGACACAAATCGCTGAGCATCTCTGAACATAGTTGGCCACCAATATTCTGCCTATAGCATCTTAGAGACTTTCTTAAAAGTGGCAAAATGCCTAGCATATGAGGAACTATAGCAATGGAAAAAGATTCTGGGATTTCTACTTCAGTTACACACCTTCTGAATACTCCATCAGTGCAGTGTTCGTAGAGGTAACACTAATCCCAAAAGTAGTGTCTTAGGGCATGATTAATGGGGGTTCTTAGGTGGGGTTCTTAGTTTTTTTGGATTAAATTAAATCAAAATTACCAAATAAGTTATAAACCGGTTCTTAATTGTTGAGGTCTGATCTGATTATGTGAGATATAAAACTAAATTTTGCAAACTCTTCATTGTATTACTCCTCATTGTATTTCATATATTCGATAAACTCATTTTAAAATTAAAACATTTTTTGTACTTGTAACTGAATGATACTTTCATTGAATCTTTTTGTAAGATAATTTGATTTATCATACTAAATTACTAACAATTCAAAAAATAAATTCTACTTATAATTAAACAAAATTAAACAAAATTCTTTTTTTTAAGAACCCCTAATGGAGTTCTACCATTGGAGCAAAGAAAACAGATTTATGTTAACAAGAGTTCTTAACATAAGTTTTATAATTACATATTATGTAAGAACCCCTACTGGGGTTCTACCATTGAACATGCTCTTATATCCTTCAAGAATTTCTTCTTCTTCTTTTGCACGAAATTCTTGGATTCTTGCTCAGCAGCGAGGTAGTTGACTATCTCTCCAAATCAGGGTAACTTTGTGTGCAGTGCCTTATCGATTTGACTGCAGAAACTGGTTGGAGCAGGTGCTCCAAAACGGAGAGGGTGTTCCACGACCTGATACACACTTATAGCATAGATTTGTTCTTCTGGGAGGCTGTCAACTAGAGGCATTTCAGTTTCTACTCTCATCCTAGACAGATCTGTAACACCATTCTCAACTCCCTTCTTGTCTATAATCTCTAAATAAAATTCTTTTAGCAAAAGAATCCATCTTAGGAGCCTTGGTTTGCCATCTTTCTTAGTCAAAAAATACTTCGATATAGGAAAGGAGCTTCCATAGACAGAGAAATCGTCCATGAATACCTCCATAATGTCTTCGATGAGGTTGGTAAAAATCGACATCATGCACCTCTAGAAAGTCGCTGGGGCATTGCACAAGCCAAATGGTATCTACCGGTAAGTGAAGGTACCATAAGGACGTGTGAATGTCGTCTTCTCCTGGTCATCCGGATGGATTGGGATCTGAAAGAAACCAGAGTAACCATCTAGGAAACAGTAGAAAGGGTGGGTAGCCGATCTTTCAAGCATTTGATCGATAAAAGGCAGAGGAAAATGGGCCTTACAGGTTGCAGCATTCAATATCCGATAATTTGTACATATCATATGGCCAGTTACAGTCCTAGTTGCTATAAGTTCATTCCTATCATTTTTAATCACGATGATTCCACATTTCTTATGAACTACATGAACAGAATTAACCCAAGTACTATCAGAAATTGCATAAATCACATCAGCCTCTAGAAGTTTCATTATCTCCTTCTTAACAACATCTTTTAGATTTGGGTTTAACCTCCTCTGATGTTCTATAGAACTCATCGATTCATCTTCTATATGTATCATATGCATGCAAAGATCAGGAGATATTCCAGTGATATCATCAAGTGAGTATCTCAATATTTTCCTATACTCTCTAAATTCACACAAATGCAAGGCAATTTCCACATTGTTCAGTTCAGACTTCACTATCACAATGTAGGTAAATTTTGTTCTAAGGATTGTATACCTTTGCCAGGTAGGAAGTGTTTTCAGCTCGATTTTTGGAGTTTTCAGCTCACTTCAAGGACCGTCAATCAGACTTGAGCTCGGAGCAGGTGCTCCGGAAATCGGAGTGGGTGCTCCATTGCTGGTTTATGCAGTCGAGTTCTGCCCTACTCCTAGACTCATGTAGGCTACCATCTTCTCCACTCTAAAGCTTGAATCCAGCATTTTTGCAAACCCATCAGCATCCTCACTCAGAAAACATGTCTTGCTTCAGCCACAGTCAATGCAACCTCCAAAGGATCAGTAGATAAAACCTCTTCAATTACTTCTTCTGAGATTGCATCATTGCCATCAATGGTGAAAGTCTGCCATACAACATCAGTCTTTTCAGCAATTTATCCATTTCAAACTTCACCACAATATCTCCCAGCTGGAGATCAATTACCCCACTCCTCACATCAATTATTGCACCTGCTGTGCTGAGGAATGGTCTACAAAAAATCAGAGGATCTCTTGGTTCTTCATCAAGTTCCAGAACCACAAAATCTGCCGGGATTAGTGTGTTGCCTATCTTCACATGTAAATCCACAAGGATTCCAACAGGCAACTTTGTTAATCTATAAGCAAAAACCAGGGAGATCCTTGTTGGTTTAAACTTGGTAAAACCCAATCGCTTAGCCACATATTATGGCATAAAATCACACTCGACCCCAAATCGCAGAGAGAGAAAGCGAATGTCATAGGTCCTATTTGCATAGATAGAACAAATCTCCCTTGATCTCCCATCTTGTTAAGTACCTTTTTTTGTAGTACATCACTGCAGTCTTTTGAAACCAGCATCACATTCTCATCCTCAATTACCCTTCCAACCAGCAGTTCGGTAGCATCAACCACAGAGAGTTTAATGGTTATATATTGAAGCATCTCCTTGCATTTAGCCTCCCCAAGGTACCTGCGGGACTTCCTAGGTGGGACTGGGTAGGGTACTTTAGGTCTGGAAACCCTTTCTGGAGCTGTTGTAGGTTTTTCTGCAGAAGTGGACGGACCACCATGATGGAGCATGTGCTCCGTCGATGGGCTGGGGTGCTTCATCGTAAAATCTCCGCATGGAGAACCCTGAGAGGGAAAAAAAAAGCATGTGCTCCGGATGTTAAAGAGTGCTCCTTTGAGTTTTCTTCGCCAGGAGTATGCTGTTCCTCCTGGAGCAGGTGCTCAACAGCTATCTCCTTCCCTTTATTGAATTCTGGGCTGTTGCTGAAGCAACTTGGAGTGTCTTCACACTTCTCAACTCAATGGCATTGATGTACTCAGCTAAAGAATTCTCCAGCTTCCCATGAAGACTTTAAGGTGTTCTCTTGAAAGCTTCTGCAGTTTGTGCAACTTGGATGACTTTTTCTGATTAAGTAACAGCTGTTGCATAAGGTTCTTCAGGTCATTTTGTGAGTTATTTGTAGAGCTTGAAGAAGGCTGCATATGGGTGAACTGTGATTTTTAATGTCCTCCTTGGAAATGATTTTGCATTTGGTTGGTGTTGAACTGCTTCCCTTGTGAAATGTTGGAGTAGCTTTTCTGAAACTCCAAATTCTGAGACAGCTGATTATTCCCTCCTTGTTGTTGTGCACACACTTGATCTTGTGGGTTTTCCCCATTGGTGCTTATATAAGACAAGTTGGGGTGACCCCTACAGGCTTGATTGAACCCACGATTTTGCATAAAGGCTTGCCCATTCACATAACTGACCTCTAACTGATTATCATCCTGTTCATTCCCAAACTCTTTAGATAGAGGTGCTTCTTCATTCTCATTAACAAAATGAACCATCTTTTGGTTCCCCTTTAGCAAAAGGTTCACCTTGGCTGTAACCTCATCAATCTTTTGAGCTTCCACACTACTGATCTTCCTTTTTCTATCATACTCAGGAGACTTGTTGCTAGAACTTGCAGCCAAGTTCTCAATCAGCTCAAAGGAACCATCTTTGGACTTTTTCATGAAATCACCATTGATGACAGCATTCAGAGCATTCATGTAATCCCAGTCAACACCATCATAGAAGGTACCCATAATTTGTTCATCAGTGAACCCATGATGAGGACACTCTCTTCTGTACTCTTTAAACCTTTCCCAAGCCTCACAAAAGGCTTGTCCGCATTGTTGCTGGAATGAGGATATCTTGTTCCTCAGAGATGCAGTCTTGGACTTGGTGTAGAAGTGATCCAAGAATGCTGATCTACACTCAGCCCGTGTTATCAAAGACCTAGGTGGTAATGACTTAAGCCAGTGTGACGCTTTGTCCGCAAGATAGAATTGGAACAGCTTACACTTCAGAAAGTCGTGAGGCACTCCATTCGAACCAGTTGTGCTGCAGATTTCTTCAAAGTTTTCGATGTGGTCCATCGGAATTTCTAAAGGCAGCCCAAGGATCAAATGCTGCTTCACCAAGGTGATCATTTGAGGCTTAAAATCTTGCTTCTGAATTGTTGGTTGGAGAATCACAGCCCTGTACTGATAGAAGACATGCAGATTATCTGTGTCTCCAATAGCAGGTTGTTGCTGCTGTTGTTTTCGCAGTTGCTGCATCTATTGACGAAGCCTTTGCAGCTCAGCTGCCATTTCAGGATTGCCTCTTTCGCCCATATCCACGGTCTCAGGAACATGGACAGGCTCAGAAACAGAAATGATAGCAGGAACAGGAACAAGAGCAAGAGCAAGCCCAGGTGCAGCTCAGTTTTGCATGTTTTCTCATTCTCTTCTCGACAACTCTTCGTTGGTTAGGATGACAAGATTTTCGGATTTCTTATTCCTTGTGGATCTTGTGGTAATACATCTGAAACACACAGAAGAGAGAAGAACAAAAAAACGTTAGAAAAATCATATACTAAAATTCAAACAAAGAAACAGAGGTAACGAATTGGCCCCCGACAACGCCGCCAAAATATGGATACACTGGAACTAGTGCTTTTATTCAACAATAAGTGCACAGTTTATAATTGTAATACAGAAAAGTTCGATTTCCAAAGGACCAGTGTTACATTTTGAATCTATTAGGAATTGAAAAGAAGCTAAGCAAACAAATTGGTTTTGTTGTTTCGATAACAAGTAACAGAATTAAACAGTGAATTAAACTCAATAAAATAAGACGTTAGACCAAGGAACTTTTGCAGGAAATTCAGAGCATATGATCGAACAACTATTCACAGGTCAATTAAGCACAAGTCTTAAACTCAAACATAAAGATAATATCAATCCACTATCGTGGCATCAACAACTTTATCTAACAATCTAGAATCTTATATTGATCCTGAAGAAAAGTGCACAGGTTCGATATGTTTACGATTTGCCTTAACATCAACTTTCGTTGGTCAAGGAAAAATCGCTCACAAAAGTCTTTTCTAGCAACCTACTACACTTTTGATGAATAGATTAACATACAATAATGAATCAAGTGATCAGTTTAATCCAAGCATTAAGATTAACAAATGGTGAAGACAATCTATTCAAATCCCAATATTTGTCCAATCCATCAACTCATGAATAACGTTGAAACCTTGATCAAACTTGAGAATCTACTCAAAAATGGAGGAAGAAAACACAGCAATAGATGAAAATTAATCCATGAAATATATAATAGAAATGAAAAGGGTTCAAAATTCTTCTCATGTGTAGCAAACATTCTTCTACCAATCTTACAAGTAAAAACTCTCAAAAACTCTATAAAAAGGTCTCTATGTCTGAAACGCTCTCAAAATGTGATGTGAACAAGATGATAGAAACGTGATAGAAATGAATAATGAAAAAAAGATGATAGAAGATGGCGACGGCTCACCCTTTTTCTTCCTTGCTCGCGTCCCAAAAGTAGATGGATAGAGCATGTGCTCCAAAGGGGAGTAGGTGCTCCATCGTATGATATTCTTCAAACTCATGTCCTTTTCCTTCATTTCGACTCCTTTTGTTCCAGAGACTAAAAACCAGAAAACAAATGTTAGAATGAGGTAAAATCGCCTCATATCAATGGTCGGTATGAATGACGAACTCTTTAGGCCAAAGATAGTGCTGCCAAGTCTGGAGTGCTCTCACCAAAGCATAAAGTTCTTTATCATAAGTTGGATAGTTGACTGTGGCTCCTCCCAACTTCTCACTGAACGCAACAGGTCTTCTTTCCTGCATGAGAACAACACCAATTCCAACCTCTCTGAGGCATCGCATTCTATCACAAAAGTTTTAAGAAAGTCTGGAAGAAGAAGTAAGGGTGCATGAGCTAACTTCCCTTTCAAGGCTTGGAATAGTTCCTAATGTTCTTGTCCCCATTTGAAACCCACAGTTTTCTTGATTACTTCAGTGAGAGGTGTTGCTATAGTGCTGAAGTCCTTGACAAGCCTTCTGTAGAAGCCGGCTAACCAAACGAAACTCTGAACTTCTCCCACTGTATTTGGACTTGGCAAATCTTCGATAGCTTTCACCTTCTCCTCATCAACTCTTATGACATCTGCACTTACAACAAAACCTAAAAACACAAGGTTATCTGTTCCAAATGTGCATTTATTCAGGTTAGCATAGAGGTTTTCCTTTCTAAGTTCTTGGAGAACCACTTTCAAGTGTTCAACATGCTCAGTAAGGCTTTTGTTGTAGATCAAGATGTCATCGAAGAAAACTACTACAAACAATCCTATGTAAGCTCTTAACACATGATTCATCAACCTCATAAATGTACTAGGTGCATTGGTTAAGCCAAAAGGTATCACTAGCCATTCAAACAACTTATGTTTAATTTTAAAGTTTTTTTCTCCATTTATCATCCTCTTTCATCATAATCTAATGAGAACCGCTTTTGAAATCTATCTTAGAGAAGACTACTGACCCGTAAAGTTCATCAAGCATGTCATAAAGTCTAGAAATAGGGTGTTTGTACTTTACTGTGATGTTGTTTATGACATGACAATCAACACACATGCGCCAAGATCCATCTTTCTTAGGTACGAAAAGTACTGGTACAGCACATTGGTTGAAGCTCTCACAGATATACCCCTTCTCCATCAGCTCATTCACATGCATTTACAACTCCTTTGTTTCAACCAGATTGATATTATATGCTGGACGATTTGGCAATGAAGCTCCCGAAACCAAATCAATTTGGTGCTCTATCCCACGTATTGGTGTCAATCATGTGGGCTTGTCCTCTGGAAACACATCACAATAATCCTGAAAAAGGTAATTGAGTTCACTTGGCATAGCCGGTGTGTCTTAGACAAGTTCATTAATACTTCTTTATAAACAAAAAGAAGTAAGGGCTGACAGGAGTAAAAAGCTTTCTTGACACTGCTTGGTTTAATAAACAAGTTTGAATGCTTAACTGATTTAGGATCCTGATCCTTTGCTGGTTTTGAACTGGATTCTTTCTCGGTTTATTTAGCTTGATCCTCCTTCTGTTTGAGCAATACCTGGTTTTTGTGCACTTCATGCGGTGACAATGGAGCTAAAGTGATCTTCTTGCCTTGTTGTTCAAAGGAGTAGCGGTTGGTGTAGCCATTAAGAGTGACCCTTCAATCAAATTGCCATGGCCTTCCAAGAAAGATATGACCAGTTACCACCATCGATAATCAAACTGCATACCTTTCCTTGGATGTGGCAACGAGTATGAAACAGCAGCTCTACATTGACAGTGTTTTGCACTTGCTCTTCTTCTTCAGAAGCTTGAGAATCAGAAACTACATCCTCCACTTCGGTTTCATATTGGATCGTAGTTCGGCAGTTGGTGCATTCGTTTGCATAATGTCCTCTTCCTTGGCATTTGAAACATCTAACATCCCGGTTTCTTCTGGTATGAGCCTCAGTTTTTCCTTTAGACTCATTAATAGGGAGGTTAGTCTTAAAATCATTCCTTTTAGTTGAGATTGACTTACCTTTGTCTTGGTAATTTGGCCGGGTAAAAGAAGATCCATAGGTTGGTTTGGAAACTCCATAAGATGGTGGTGTAGTTCCCCTCCTCTTGAGAAATTGTTCAACTAGAATAGCTTTGTGAAGCATATCCTCTAGTTCCACAAAATTTTCTAGCTCAAGCTTGTCCTGGATATCTCGTCTTAATCCACCAAGAAAATGTGACATGGTAGCCTCTCTGTCCTCACTGATGTCTGCAATAATCAACAATTTCTCCATCTCCTGATACTAATCGTCCACACTACGAGTTCCTTGTATGAATCATCTCAACTGTTGATGAAGATCTCTATGGTAGTGAGTAGGAACAAATCGTTTCCTCATGATCCTCTTTACTTCAACCCAAGCCTCTACTGCTGGTTCTCTATTTCTTCTCCTGCTTGTTACCAATTGATCACACCATTTAGTTTATAAACATAGAATTTGGTGGCAGCAACTCTTATCTTGTTGAATTCTGAGTAATGCTGGTAATCAAAGACAAGATTTGTCTTTTTCTCCTATTCAAGATAGACATCGGGGTCATTTCTTCCAAGAAAAGATAGAATTTTAGTTTAAGGTCTCCTAGATCGTCTTGTGGTCTCCAACAGCCTTCTTTGGTTTTTCCTACTCTCCTTTGGCTTTCTTGTGATGAGTAACCATCTCGGATGTAGTATTCTTATACCTGCTCATCTCGAGTCCTCCTAGGTTGTTCATGCCTCTCCATCCAAGCTGGTAGCGTCTGTTCTCTTTATTGGGTTTCTCCTTGCACCTCATCAAGCCGTATGTGAATGGCTTGAAGCTCATTCCTCATCATGTAATGTACCTGTGCCAACAAAGCTTCAACTAACAGAACATTAGCATTTTTTCGTTCACTCTCCCCGGGGGTTTGATTGATACCACTAGAGTTGTTGTTATTGCTATTGTTATTATTGTTGTTGTTGATGTTGTTGATGTTGTTTCAAGTACCCACCATCTCTTATTCCTGAAAACATTAACAAACAGGTCAAAGAAGACAACAAACTCTCACCAGTATTTCTCTCAAATTTTTTTTATGTTCACTTAGTTATTTCTCAATCGGTTCTTAATGGACAGAAAACAGTCAAACCAATGTTTAAAACCAAAAAACAAAAACAAGATTTCTTTTCTCTTACTTCTCTTCTTTTGACTTTTGTCTTTTTGTGTTTTTTTAACCATAGACTGGCCCGGTTTTCCTCTTTCAAGATAGACAGAAAAGAGCTGTGTTTCAGAATTGATGAGAAAGATCAAAGAAAAAATGAAATTGCCGAGCTTAAGAGATTGCTGTGATACCACTTTGATATGATCCCACTAGATCGTGATCTTTTAAGGTGGTTTGGATATGCCTTCAACCAAACAGCTACTATAAATGGCCAAGGTGATGGGGAAGGCGAGTGGTCACACAGAGGGTGTGGAAAGACCTCTGATATTCCAATGATCTATCTAGGATACTGCACACCTAGTTACATCATGTTTTGGCTTCTGAATATTACACACCAACAACCAATTGTCCAAGATGAGAATCACTCGCAAATTTGATAAAAAAAAAATTTGTTATTTATTTTTTTTCTGCAAGAGTTTGGTTTATGTAGGCAGAAATGTGATAAAGATTTAACTGAAAACAATGAAAAGAGAAAAATTATTCAAAGACTGAATTAACTACATAAATGGAACTTCAGTTGCCCAAATCTGCTTCTTCAGTTCCAAATAGGCGTGTTTTGATGGTTGCTTAGTAGAGTTGTGATTTGTTCGGCAGACTAATGAAATAACAAAGCAGACTTGTGACTTATTTTCCAGAACGGATTCTGACTTTCTAGAAAGGGTTTGGAATCGCTTAGAATGGATTAGGAAATGTTCCTAAGGTCTCTTGAACTTGCAAAAGCACCAAAGTAGTGTGTTTCACTTCTTCCTCCAATACGTCCACATGAATAGAAGCTGAACTAAGTAGAAAACTTAGTGCCTTAGAAAATTTCTTGAACCGAGACCTTGTCATAGCTCCAGATGGTAATTGCAATTGCAATCCTCAGGTTCATGCTCTTCCACAGCTTTAAGCTCAGGTACATTCTCAGGTTCAAGCTCATCCATGATCATATCACTTTTCTTCGTCTTCATCACATTCATTTGAATTACTCACTTCTTCCTCTTCATCTTGCTTTTCTTCCTTTTCAGTTACAGTAACATCCCGATTTCTGGTATATGTGGAGAGGTTAAAAGAATTGATTTGGCTACCTATGTCACCAAAGTGCACTTACCCTTTCGGTTGCACATCCAGAGAAAACTCTAGGGTTAAGCGTGCTTGAGCTGGAGTAGTCAAAGGATGGGTTACCTACCGGGAAGTCATTCGCGGTACCATGTGAGTGAGGCCAAAACATGGGCAACGGTCAGGTGGTGATTTCAGGGTCAGTATATCTTGACTTTGAAACCTCCCGGTTAACGTTCCGACCGTCGGACAGGGGTGGGCCGGCCCATGGGCCTAGTGAGAGGACATGGGGGCTCACCGGTAGGGGCGGTTGGGGCATTATAAGTGGTATCAGAGCCGGCTAGCCGTCCCAGTACTGACCTGGGAGGCGTCTTAGGGACTGGTCTTGGTGTGCAACGAGGACGTTGCACTCTTTGAGTGGGGGTGAATTGTAACATCCCGATTTCTGGTATATGTGGAGAGGTTAAAAGAATTGATTTGACTACCTATGTCACCAAAGTGCACTTACCCTTTCGGTTGCACATTCAGAAAGTTACGAGCGTACCTTTACACGACCATGGGAAAATAAAAGTCACGTCTACTTTTTGCGGGAACGCAGATCCTCAACGTCATCTCCTGGCATTCGAGATCGCTATGGCCAGAGCACGTTTTTCCGAGAATGAACGAGATGCAGCTTTCTGTCAATACTTCGTCGAAACTCTCGGAGGAGCAGCTCTAAACTGGTTCTCTCGCCTCGCTCCCGGATCGATAGATAGTTTCGACGAGCTCTCAGCGGCCTTCCTAAAGCATTATTCGATGTTCATCGTTCAAGCAGCAACCAGCGCCGACCTCTGGGCGTGCGTTCAAGATGAAAATGAGACCCTCCGCTCTTACATAGATCGCTTCAGAGTCGTCATCTCCCGCATCGATGTTCCGGAAATGATCCCTCTAGTCGCCCTCTGACGCGGAATGAAACCCGGCATCGAACTATGGAAGGATTTAAAATTTAATGAGCCTCGCAATTTGGAAGATGTCCTCCATCGCTCAGTCTTATACGCCGAGCTTGATGAAGAACAAGCAGCATACACCAAGAAGAAAACCTCGGTCACATAAGAGAAGACACGTGAAGTTCATCAAGAGCCACGGCAACATTATGATCAGGAAGACAAAAGACCGTCAAACTACTACGTGGCGGACCGTCCAAAAAATTGGAATAAGTATGTTCGCGCAGAAGAAAAATAGGTCTTTCGGAAAGAAGAACCACATAATCCGGACCTCTATTGTATCTATCATAAACGGACGGGTCATGATATATACACATGCCAACATTTGCAAAGGCACCTCTTTGCAGAATATAAAAAAGGGAACATCGATCTTTCGGGGAGAAATCGGGAAACAGACAAACCCGCCGAGGTCAAGAAACAAGAGACCAGACCAAAGGAAGATGACAGTTGAGAACAAAGACTGGAAAAAAGGATCGTCGACCCGACGATGATTCAAATAAACGAAATCGCGACCGAGACGAAAACCTCCCGCTCCCGGAAGCGCCACGACGAAAAATAAATATGATCATGGGAGGGCTCGTCGACTGCAACGATTCCGTCCGATCAGTCCAACGCCACGAACGACAGGCAACAAGCACTTCGAAGTGGAAAGAACCCATCGAAGATGAGGAACAAATTACGTTCACTTCAAAAGATACAATCGGGCTAGATATGCTTCACAACGATCCATTGGTCGTCGAACTATCAATCAACAACAATGCTGATGTCAGTCGAATTCTCATAGATACTGGCAGCTCGGTCGACTTAATTTTCAAAGAAACTCTCCGGCGAATGAAGATCAGAGACGATCAAATCAAGATATCACCTAAACTACTCACCGGGTTCACCAGCGAATCCACGACAACAATTGGGATGATCAAACTACCAGTCCAGGTCGGCGGAGTAACAAAGTGGGTAAAATTCGACGTAATCGATCGACCGGCCATCTTCAACGCCATCCTTGGGACTCCGTGGATTCATTCAATGAAGGCCATCGCCTCGACGTATCACCAGTGCATCAAGTTCCCAAACGGAGATGGGATCTATACACTACGAGGTAGTCAAAAGATCACCAGGTCTTGTTTCATCACCGAGTTAAAAATGCGCAGATCGACCACTTGTGTTATCGGCGAAAGCAGCTCCGAGTTACCACCATCGCCATACGAGAAGCCAAAGCGTGACCTCGTCATCCAGGTCAATATTGATGATGATCACCCAGAACGATGTGTAGGAATAGGGTCCGATCTTTCGGCGACTTTCACACAAGACCTCGTACAATTTTTGTGCAACAACAAAGCCACATTTGCATGGAGTATAAGTGACATGAAGGGAATCGACCCAAAGATAATCAGCCATGAGCTAAATATCGATCCCACGTTTAAACCCATTAAGCAGAATCGGCGAAAACTAGGTGTAGAACGAGCTCAAGCAGTAAACGACGAGGTAGAGAAGCTTCTTCAAGCGGGATCCATCTCCGAGGTGAAATATCCGGACTGGCTAGCAAACCCGGTGGGAGTAAAAAAGAAGAACGGCAAGTGGCGCGTGTGCGTCGATTTCACCGATCTCAACAAAGCTTGTCCTAAGGATAGTTTTCCTCTGCCACATATCGATCGCCTCGTCGAAGCAACCGCAGGAAACCAACTCCTATCATTCATGGACGCTTTCTCCGGCTACAACCAAATCTTCATGCATCCTAACGATCGAGAAAAAACAGCATTCATAACAGACCGCGGCACATACTGCTACAAAGGAATGCCTTTTGGACACAAAAATGCCGGTGCCACTTATCAACGACTAGTAAACCGAATGTTTTGGGATCAGCTCAGTCATACGATGGAAGTTTACATAGACGACATGCTGGTAAAATCAACGGTCGCTGCTTCTCACATCGACGATTTACGACAATGCTTCGACATCTTAAATTCCTACGGCATGAAGCTCAATCCAACGAAATGCACCTTCGCGGTAACCTCTAGAGAATTCCTGGGCTATTTAGTTACTCAATGAGGAATCGAAGCGAACCCAAAGCAAATCTCCGCGATCCTAGATCTACCATCTCCAAAAAATACTCGTGAAGTTCAACGCCTTACCGGTCGGATCGCCACCCTTAGCCGTTTCATATCTCGATCAACAGACAAATGTCTTCCTTTCTATCAGCTCCTCCGCAGCAACAAACGATTCAAATGGGATGAAAGGTGCGAATCCGCTTTCCAAGAACTGAAGGTTTATTGATCGACACCCCCGATCCTTGCTAAGCCAGAAAAGGCGAAAGTCTTTATTTGTACATCGCTATTTCGTCAAGGGCGGTAAGCGGAGTCCTTGTACGAGAAGACCGAGGTGAGCAAAAGCCGATATTTTATGTCAGCAAAACATTAGACGGTGCAGAAACCCGATATCCCACTCTGGAGAAGTTAGCACTCGCCGTCGTCGTAGCAGCAAGAAAACTTCGTCCTTATTTCCAGTCGCATACAATCCACGTCCTCAGCAATCAACCTCTTCGGACTATCCTACACAGTCCAGGTCAATCCGGACGAATGGTGCGTTGGGCCGTCGAACTTTCTGAATATGACATTGAATACAAAAGTCGTGTCAGCGCGAAGGCTCAGGTTCTCGCCGATTTTCTTATCGAACTACCTCCGGAGCTCGTCGATCAAAGCCTCCAGCCTCCACCAAAATGGAACCTTCACGTCGATGGATCTTCGTGTCGGCAAGGTTCTGGAGTTGGTATCAAACTTGAATCGCCAACTGGAGAAGTTCTCGAGCAATCGTTTCGCCTAGACTTTCCTGCCTCCAACAACGAGGCCGAATACTAAGCATTAATCGCGGGACTTCGCCTCGCTAAAAGCATCAACGTCCAGCATCTCCAGGCATACTGTGATTCTCAGCTCGTCGCAAATCAATTCGACGGCACATACGAAGCACGGAACGAACGAATGGATGCTTATCTCAAGGTCGTCAAAGACCTTGCCAAAGAATTCGAAACCTTCGATCTTACAAGGATACCTCGGAAAGAAAACATGACAGCAGATGCCATAGCAACCGTTGGCTCGGCCCCGGACTCGGATCTCAGGCGATTGATCCCGATTGCTAGTATCCCAACGCCAAGTATCTAACTAGCTAAAGGTATCTGCGGAGTGATCCAAGACGAAGAAGAACAAACTGAACAAATGGATGTGATGGAAGACGGGCCGGACTGGCGTCAAGAGTTGCGCCTTTATATTGCCGATGGAGAAACTCCAGAAGACAGATGGGCGGCTCTTCGTCTCAAAGCTTGTGCTGCACGTTACATTTTACTCGACGGAAATTTATTTAGATGGAGCGCAACGGGAGCACTTCTCACCTGCCTCGGCGGAGACGAAACGCATCGCGTTATAGCAGAAACACATGATGGCGCAGGAGGGAACCACTATGGGGGACGAGCTCTAGCCCTCAAAATCAAGAAGCACGGTTTCTATTGGCCGACGATGATCGCCGACTGCGAGCAATACGCACTGAAGTATGAAAAATGTCAACGACATGGGCCGATGATCAATATGCCAACCGAACTCCTTACGACGTCCTCACCGCGGTATCCGTTCATGCGTTGGGCAATGGACATTGTTGGTCCTCTTCCCGCTTCACGTCAATGTAAATTCCTGCTAATCATGAAACACTACTTCACTAAATGGGTCGAAGCTAAGGCCTTCGCGGCCATAAAAGACATCGACGTTCAGAACTTCGTTTGGAAATATATCATCTGTCGCCACGGCCTCCCATATGACATCGTAACGGATAATGGGTCACAATTCATATCCAATCGGTTCGAAGGATTCTGCTCAAGATGGAACATTCGGTTTAGCAAACGACTACTCGATACCCCCAAGGAAACGGACAAGCCGAGGCAACCAACAAAACTATCTTGGACGGTCTCAAAAAGCGGCTCGAAGCGAAGAAGGGGCTTTGGGCCGACGAACTCGATGGCGTCTTATGGTCACATCGCACAACACCACGACGAGCTACTGGAAAAACACCATTTTCATTAGTGTATGGATGTGAGGCCATGGTTCCTGCCGAGGTCAACGTCCCAAGCTTACGCTGCACCATGATGCCTCAACTTCCTGAAATAAACGACGCAATTCTCATCGACAACCTCGACACTGTCGAAGAAACACGGAATCAGGCTCTCCTCCGGATGCAGAATTACCAACAACAAGCAGGTCGCTATTACAACAAAAATGTTCGACAGCGACATTTTGATGAAGGTGACCTCGTCCTTTGCAAAGTTTTTGAGAACAGTAAAGAATGGCGTGCTGGAAAACTTGGGGCCTCTTGGGAAGGACCTTATATTATCTCCAAAGCTGTACGACCCAGAGTCTATGAACTAGCCACTATGGAAGGAGAAGCAGTCCCGCGTTCTTGGAACGCCCACAACCTCAAGAGGTTCTATTACTAGTTTGTTACTTAGTGGTTTATCTGCTTAAGTAATTAAAAAAAAAAAAAAAAGATAGTTACTCATATTATGTAATCGAACTACGAATGGCTTGATCCTCCTTTTGGGGGTATGTAGGCAGCCTGTAAAATAGTTCAGCTATACTTTAATATAAAAAAAAAACTTCTCCGTAAAGCTCTTCGCTTCAAAGCTCTTTGCTATCTGTTACATCGGCGCCCTGGCCAGACGACTGATAATAATATTCTCAAATGATGAGAACTCTTAAAAGCCGGGTTCGCCCGCAAACCTCAAAGTTATACAGGATCTCCGAACTAAGTTCGCATCAGTATTCAACTTAAAGCGTGAAGTTTGTCGAATGCAACGCTCAATGCTGTGGTGATCTCATGGACTAAACTTCGATTATAAGCCGAGCTGACATAAGCCTTCACAGCAAGCAGACGTGAGAGTCGCACCTCGGACTTTCGATCACTCTTGAAATTTCAAGAAGACGATCAATCTGATCGGACTGACTCGCTATCAAACGTATTACTTGGTTCGAAGAATCCAAACTCTGAAGAAAAGCATGAATAAGAGCGACTATTGTTTATGCAAGAATATTCTGTAGAAAGTTTCGTTGATTGTGATTTTCGTTACAAGATGAAAATTAAAGCTCACAACGCACGAGCTTCAACAGGAAAGACAAAAGATGAACAAAAAAAACATCCTAAGAAGCTGCCTCGAGGTTTTCTTGATCATGATCTCCAGCCGGATCAGCTCGTTCGCTTCCTTCTTCAGTACGAGCGCCAGTAGTTCCCGAGTCCGGTCTAGATGATGAAGGCTCCGCTGAGGTGTGACGAGTGAGATAGGCATCGAGTTCACCTTCAGCAAAAGTGATCTCATCAATCTTCTCCGCTTCGTTTTCCCAGATTGCCTCGTCGACCTTAAGTTTAGAGAGCATCTCTTCAAGAATATTCCAACTTTTGTTCTAAAGAACTCCCAGAGAGGCAAGCGTCCCTTGCACCTGCTCGGTCATCGAAAGCACCCTCTCGATCTCAGAGCGCTGTGCCACGTAGCCTTTCACCTTATCGACGAGTCCGGCGAATTCAACGATGATTTTCACGCGTTCGTTTAAAACCTTTTCATCACGGGATTTCCTGAGCCTCTTTTTCTCAGAGGAAAGACGCTTTTCAGTTTTACTCTTCCTGGTAATCGCGCTTTCTGCCTTAGCCTCGGCGAAAATAAGCTGTCCCCGCAGCCCGTTTATCTCTTTGTCCTTCGCCTCGATGATTTTCCTCTTCTCATCTTCAAATTTAGCTTTTTCAGCTCGAAGGATTTCCACCTCAGCTGATTTCTCCTGTTCAGCTCTTTGAGTTTTCTTCAACTCACGATCGTACTTTCCAATCAGGAAAGTAGCACCATTCATGGCACGGACTTGCTCGGTGGCGTAGTTCTCGTACCAGTCATAGAAAAAGAGCTCTTCGGGCTCTGGTTTCGCCATAGGCCTCGATTTAGTTCTCCACACGAAGCTAGCACAGGAGTTCGGGTCGGTCGCCATGGGTTCAAGGCCATTATAATGAAATTCAAACCCAGAAGGGTTCGGCCTAGTAACTTTTCTGATATTTCCAGGCGGACCATCGACTTGCTCTTCCTCTTCACCAGTAGCTTGAGCATGAGTTTCAGCCTCATCTCTGTTGGCCTGGTCTTCAGCCGCATCACCCTCTCCAACAGGCGAATTATTGCCAAGCACCTCAAGCTCGGTTTGTTCTTCAACGGGACCATTTCCTCTATCTTTGCCGAGGTCAGTTGTGACATTTTCTTCACTAATAAGCATAGGAGATCCGGTTGTTTCAAGATGAGGCGCCTCGGCCTCCCTGACGGTTTCCTCCGGAATCAAAGGGGTGTCGCTCGGCCCGGCGGCAAAAGAATCCTGGAGAACGTTAGCATAGCTCTCAAATTTTCTCTTCTGGAGACCCATCTTTGATTTAGACGACGATGCAGAAGTTTTCTGACTCCGTTTGATTGCAGCGGCAATTCGTTCTGCGGAAATATCTGGCCACGTCAGATGACTGATCCTTGTAAAAGCCTTTACAATCTTGGAAAAATATTCTGGAAGAGGAGCAGCAAAGAAGGGTTTATCTTCAGAAGAATTCAGGTGTTAATAACAAACAACAAAAAATTGAACAAAGTGAATTCGCAAAAATACCAATAGCCAAGCTCCAGTCGTTTAGAATCTCGATTTCCGGATCGGCCACCGAGAACTCATCTTTCTTCACAAAGAAGTATCTTTCTCTCCATTCCTATACTTTACTCTTTACCCCTCCAGTGATGATGCTGAACTTAGGCTTCACCTGTAAGTAGAAGCAACCGTAGCCCGAAGAACCTTTCTTCCGGCACCCTTAATCGAAGTCATCTCTTCGAAAATCCTACAGTCTAAGGGGAGCCCATTCCGAGGCCAAAGTCATCAACCCAACCATATGACAAACTGCGGCATGAGATAATTGCGTCGGAGCCATTTTTCTCTTTGAGCAATATTCCAGAAAGAGACGAGGAAGAGGGAACCACAGGTGACACTCCAAGAAGAAACATTCGTAAACACAGAAGTATCCAGGCGGGGCGTCCCACGGTCTTTCATCTGGTCCAGGAATTTGAAAAATTACCTTCGAGCTAATCCCACAAAGACGTTTCAGGTCGGCCAACTTATCTCTCGTTAGTTTAGACCGATAAACTCCAAAATCATTCCCAGCCTCTCGCGGAAGTTTGGGAGCCCCTCTTTTACGACTTCTACGAGCAGCCTGAGTAACTCCATGAGGGTTGAAAATCAAATCCTCCTCATCCAGATCGTCAGAATCTTCACCTCGACCATAGTCATCATTTACTGAAACTCCATCGTTCGAATTGCTCGCTTTGGCTTCCATATTTTCCTGAACATCTTCAGGGTCCTCGTCTCTCAGATGAGGAATCTCAAAAGGACTCATGGGCTCGGCGCGTCCTTGACGAGCTTCTTCGTTCCTCTGCCGTAATTCTTCTATATCTTCCCAAGACGGAAAAATGTTTTCCCAATAATGAACAGTCCTAGCTGAGCTAGCATTTGAGAATGGAGAGTCCATTTGATCGGGGTTCTCGATGGCGATTGAAAAATACGACGGAGATGGCAAATCGGAAAAATATAAAAGAGGAGAGAGGTGAGAGCTCTACCTTCTGAGGAATTGGAGAAGTGAAAAAATTAGTAGAAGAGGGGAAACTTCAGATTTATAGAAGAAAGATGGAGAATTCGAGGTTAATCATTCCAAAACGACTCTTCGTCGTCCACCTTCATCATTAGGTCTGAAAAGGCGCCGTTCCACGCGCTCCACTTCGCATCACTTCACTTTGAACAACACAAAATTAATTGCATGGTAGACACGTGTCATCATCTGCAAAGAATTGAGAAACGTGAAACGTGTGACGGCTTCCGAACACTTCCAGTCCTTTCTCACTCTGAAATGGAGTGGATGCATTTAATTCTGACTTTTCAAATTCGAAACTTTCGAAATTTTTTTTTTAAAAAAAGTAATAATATATACGAAGGAACAATTCAAAACGACGTACGTCGTGTTTGAATTTCGTATTATCTTCACTAATAGATACTGAGGCGAACTCACGCCGAACCAACTTGAACTTCAAATTCGCCGAGCTCGAAATATTCATCACGCGACGAACTGGAGGGGGGGGGCTAATTGTTGGATACGGGTTGCACACCTCCTAAAAGGCCCATCAAGAATTCGCCTCGGCCCTTTAAACACTAGACGGCCTCATAAGGATCGATGAGGTGAATAAGATAAGCGTAGCTTATCCCTTAAGGATAAGGATGAAATCCGCAACAGACGGGAGAAATATTGGAGGGAATATCCACTTTCACGAAATATTGGGCTCAGCGCGTCAAATCAGGAAGAGATAGGAATCGGCTCTTCCAAAAGATTAAGGTCGGCGCCTAAAAGATTATAAATAGGAGGGGAGTTCCACCAAGAAAGGGATCCGCAAATAGAGAGAAGAACTAAGTTATAAGAATTCTAGTACCTAAAACTAGTTTTCTAGGAAGAACTTTGTACTTTCTCTGTAATTCAAAAAACCATCTTTTAGATTAATAAAAATCCTCTGATCTTTCTCAAGAACCCACAAACTCTACTTTGATCTTTAATATACAAAGTAACAGTTCAACATGGTCATAATTCATCAATCTCTCTCCTTGAGGTCAGAGCCAATGGTAATGAGTCTTCATGAGCCATCTCTTCAAGGAATTCATCAGCCAACTGATCCATGGTTTCAATCCAGAAAAGTTGCCCATCAATAGTTAGCTTCTTCATGACTTCATTTATATCATACTTAAGGACATGATTACTTCCAAGGTGCAAGTCTATCTTTCCTTTCCTGACATCAATTATTGCACCAGCTGTGGCTAAAAAGGGTCTCCCAAGGATCAATGGGTCCTTTGGCTCTTCATCCATCTCCAGCACCACAAAGTCTGTTGGAATCTCAAAATTTCCCACCATGACTGGTAAGTCTTCAAGCATTCCAACTGGCAGCCTCACAGATCTATCAACTAGTATCAGGGATATCCTGCAGGGTTTGTAAGAGTTGAATCCCAGACTCTCAGCAATGGATAATGGCATGAGGCTTACACTTGCTCCAAGATCACAAAGACATCTCTGGAAAGCTAAAGGTCCCAAAGTACAGGGCAATGTGAAACACCCTGGGTCTTGGAGTTTCCTAGGAACATTCCTTCTAGAGATTATAGCACTCACTTCATGAGTCAATACAACCATCCCCTGTAGGTCCTGGGTTTTCTCCTTGACAGCATCTTTTTAAGAACTTATTATACTGTGGAACCATCAAGAAAGCTTCTATGAGAGGCATAGTGACCTGAATGTTACTCATCTGTTTATCAAATATAGCCCTATACTTCTCTGTAAGTTGGTTCTTGAATCTTTCTGGAAAAGGGAGCTTGGGTTCATAGGGTGGTGGTTGGAACACTGTCTCCTTTGATGTTGATGCAGAACCTTTCTGAGGAGTGGCAGTAATCTCTTCACAAACCTTTCCTTTTCCTTTGTAGTCAACCTCTTTCCCACTAGTCTTCTTCACTGAATTCTCAATATCAACCTCAGTTGGAATATCTTCCTTAGGTGTCTCTTCATTCAAAGTTTCATCAATCTCCTCCTCAACCTGAATCTTATTGTCCTTAATGAGAACCCCTGAGGGCAACTCTTTTCCACTCCTTAGGGTAATAGCATTGACATACTCCTTAGGATTAGTTTCAGGCTTTCCAGGGAGCTGACCCATAGGTCTTTTAGATGCAGAGGTGACTTGGGAAACTTGATTGTCCAAAGCTTTCAGATGTTGTTGGAGACTCTCCACTTGGGCATTGAAATCATTCTTCATTGTGCTAAATTCAATAGCAGATCTTCCTTGTCCCTCTAAAATCTGTCTAAGCAAAGCATTGGTATCCTCTTGAGCATTGGAATTTGAAGAACTCCCTTGAGCTTGCACAGTTTTGTTCCCCTGATTATAGAAACCTTGATTGGGGTAATAAGGTTTGGGTTGAAAATTTCCTTGAGGATTGTACTGTGGCTTAGGTTGAAAATTCCCCTGAAGAGTATTGGGAACTTGTGTTTTTTTTGGAGGATAGGTTTGGTCTTGAGGATTCTCCACATTATTGTTCCTATAGGAAAGATTTGGATGATTCCTATAGTTTTGATTGAAACCTTTTTGGTATCCCTGTCCTCCAAGATAGTTGATCTCTTCTTGGCCTTCATTGAGCATCTGTATATGGCCTTCTTGGTAACCTTGCCCTTGATCAAATTCTCCAACAAAGTTGACAGACCTCTGGTTTGCTAAAATGAGTTTATCCAGTTTGTCATTCATGGCTTTCATGTCTCTCTTGTGATCATCATGAACATCCCTATTAGTTCTGTCATAATCTTCTCCATAATCTGAATCACTCTGAGAGAGGTTTTCCACTAAGAACATTCCATTTGCTTCAGCCAAACCCAAGAAATTCCCATTACTAGCTGTATCCAACATCATTCTATACTTGAGAAGAACACCTCTATAGAGAGTAGTAAGGAGACTCTCTTTTGAGAAACCATGATGAGGGCATTGCATGGTATAACCATTAAATCTTTCCCAAGCTTCTCCAAAGCTTTCATTACCCTTTTGTGAAAAACCAGATATCTCATTCCTCAATCTAGCTGTTCTGGAGGTGGAGAAAACCTTGGATAGGAAGGCTCTCTTGCATTGATCCCAAGAAGTGATGGAACCTTGAGGCAGATTCTTTTGCCACAGGTGAGCTTTATCTCCAAGTGAGAAGGGAAACAATCTGAGTTTGAAGGCATCTTCAGAAATGCCATTGATCTTCACAGTCCCACAAAGCATGTCAAACTGATCCAAGTGATCCAGAGGATCTTCCATAGATAGACCATGGAACTTGCTTCCTTGCACCATGTTGATCAAGCTTGCCTCGATTTCAAAATTATTGTTTTCCACTGGAGGAGCTCTGATTCCTGTCCTGTTCCCATAGATGTTTGGTTCATCAATCTGTCCAATTGTTCTGCCTTGTCTCCCTTGAGCTCTTGGCAGATTCCCATGGTTCTCATGATGGGTTTCATTATCCTGATGATCATGTGGTTGGTTCTCCATAGTGTGACCCAACCTTTGCAAATGATTCACTCTTTCCTGAACTCTTCTGTCTCTTGCAATACCTCTTTCCAATGCTCTGATGTCTTCAACAAGAGGAACTAAGTCTGTAAGACCTCTGCTCCTAGTGATCATACACCTTGCAAAACAAAGAGAGTATGAAGAAAAAGAGATAATTCAGGATATAAGAAGACTTAGTCTTAAGCAAAAACAAACTCCTAATGGTTAAAATCAATCCCAAGATGGCAACCGCGCCAAATTGATAGTAGGTTTTCTCTTAAACTTATCAATTTCTCAACCTACTCTTATCACTGTAGTACTTGAGAATCAATCCAACTTGGGTTTTCAACACACTAAGAGCTGCAGAATTTACTTAATCTAAGTGCAATCAGATATTTTCGAGTCTATTGTTATCTAACAACCTAATCAATCAATCAAGAAAACAAAGAAAACAGAGTACTTAAGCAGAAATAAAGGATTGAAAAACAGAATTTAAAAGAACTAAGCCCTTGGGTTAAGGCAAGTGATTTTGGGTGATCAGACACTAATCAATGATGCACATACAAACTAATAAAAGCTGATCCTTTAGCCTATGATCACTAAACTAGTTAATCCACTCCCATGGCATTAACCCTATGATAATCAAATGACTAACATCAATTCTCATTGGTTAATCTTAAGATAATCAAGCTTTAAAAGCAAGTCTCACTAGCCTCCTAACATTTCAGGCATCAATTCCCATTGGTCTAATAAGTTATGTTCTTAAAGGTTCTCATTCAGGATTTTCATCAAACATTTTCAATGTATGAAAATCCCTATGTTTTAGGTTCAGAATAATCAAGTCTAACCCAACATTAAACACAACCTAAAATATAGGATCTATCAAGATTAAGCCCTAAACATCATTAATTAGCACCTAATCACCCTAATCTATCTAACCCAAAAACTTATGAGAAACTACTCACTAATCATCTCAATAACCATAAAACCCATTAAGGAAATATGCATAATCAAGAGATTTTGAGGATAAGAAAATGAAATCAAATAAAAAAACAGAAATTAGAAGAAAAGATTGCATAAAATCCAAACAAAATCCAAAGGTTTACAAGATTTTATCCAAAGGGTAATAGAATGTCTCAACAAATTAAATTTTGGACTATTTATAGCAGTGTTCTAAAAAAAATTGGGCCTCCCCAACATACTGGGCCGGCCCAAGAAAAACTGGGTAGGATAAAAGTCAAGCCTGGTCAATCAAAAGTCAAAGAGGGAATCTTCGGGTCACAGCGGTCACGGGACACCGCTGCCAGTGACCGCTGTGGTTTTAAAACTCACAGCGGTGTAGCACCCCCGCTGTGACACCCCGCTGCCACGTTCGCAGAAGTTCACTGTGGCCATGTCTTCCCGCTGTGGTTGGCCGCTCCATGTGATTCTCGGCTCGGGCTTTCACAGCGGCCTCGCCTCCCCGCTGTGGTTGGCCACTGTGACTGCAAAAATGTCTTCCTCTCTTCTCAGCCTCCTCCTTAGTCTGGTTTCATGTCCTCCTGGCTTCATTCCACTCCAATTGTGCTAAAAAACTCTTAACTGACCCCTCCAAAACCTGATAAGAAAAATGCAATGCATATGCATCCTAAACATGCATAAATGAGAGTTAAATGTCTAAAACAATCCAAGAAAAGATGGTTTAAACTTGTGAAATTGTCTAAATATCATGAACCCATAAACAACTTCTAATGGGGATTGCCTAGTGGCCGAATGTCTAGCATGGTTATATGCGAATACAATATAAGGTAAACATGTTAACCACTTCCGCAAATTCTAACCGACCGTAGCTCTCAGGAGGGTCGAGAGTGTCCGGTTTACTACCTCTGTTTGACCATCGGTCTGTGGATGGCATGTGGTCGAGAACAGAAGCTTGGTTCCTAACTTCTTCCAAAGAGTTCGCCAGAAATGTCCCATGAATTTGGAATCCCTGTCTGAAACAATTGTCCGGGGGATTCCATGCAGTCTTACGACTTCTTTGAAGAACAGGTCAGCCGTCTGAGTGGCGTCATTGGACTTGCTGAAGGGGATAAAGTGGGCCATCTTGGAGAACCGATCCACCACCACAAGGATAGAGTCTCGATGGTTGACCTTGGGCAGTCCTAAAACAAAGTCCTTAGAAATGTCTACCCATGGTAGGTTAGGAATTGGTAAAGGCATGTATAGACTGTGGGGATGTGACCTGGATTTAGCCTTCAGGCAGGTGATGCAGTTGGCGTAGAAGCGTTCCACGTCTCGCTTCAGGTGCAGCCCGTAGAAGTGTTCCATGAGAACACTGAGCGTCTTGTCCTGTCCAAAGTGGCCCATCAAACCTCCTCCGTGGTCCTCACGCACTAACAGTTCTCTCATAGAACCCTGCGGGATACAAAGTTTCTTATCTTTAAAGAGAAAACCATTATGCTGGTAATAACCTCCGATTGCAGCCGTGGGGGTCGCCTCAAAAACTTGTTTGAAGTCTGGGTCTTCGGCGTAGGCGTCCTTGATGTGCTCGAATCCCATGATCTTGGCCTCCATGGTGGTTATCAGGGTGTGTATCCTGGACAGAGCATCGGCTACAACGTTTTCCTTGCCCTTCTTGTACTTGATGGTGTATGGGAAGGTCTCGATGAACTCTAGCCATTTCGCGTGCCTCCTCTTCAGCCTGGTTTTGTCCTCTCAGGTGTTTAAGCGTCTCATGATCTGTGTGAACAACAAATTCTTTGGACAGTAGATAGTGTTGCCAAACTTCTAAACACCTTACCAGGGCGTACAGTTCCTTGTCGTAGGTTGGGTAATTCAGGGAAGCCCCACTGAGCTTTTCGCTGAAGAAAGCAACCGGCTTGCCTCCTTGGGTCAGAACTCCTCTGATACCTGTACCAGAGGCATCATACTCTATTTCAAAAGTTTGAGTGAAGTTAGGGAGTACTAGTACCGGCGATTGGGTGAGGCTCTGTTTGAGATTCTGAAAAGCCTCATCTTGGGCCGGTCCCCAGCTAAACGGGACGTTCTTCTTGGTAACTGCGGTCAGTGGTGCAGCTATAGTACTGAAGTCTCGTACAAATCGCCTGTAGAAACTGGCCAGTCCGTGAAAGCTCTGGACGTGTCCGATCGTCGTAGGGGTTGGCCATTCTTGGATCGCCTTTATCTTATCATCGCCCACCTTTAAACCCTGCGAACTTGCCACAAATCTTAGGAAAACAACTTGATCAGTGCAAAAGATGCATTTCTTAAAGGTTTGCATAAAGTTGTTCCGATCTAAGGGTGGATAGGACTTGTTCTAGGTGGCTAAGATGATCCTCTAAACAGGTGCTATACACAAGTATATCATCAAAATAAACCACAACGAACTTACAGATGTAGGCTCTTAGAACGTGGTTCATAAGCCTTATGAAAGTACTCGGGGCGTTAGTAAGGCCGAAGGGCATGACCAGCCACTTGTACAATCCGCGTTTGGTCTTGAAGGCTGTCTTCCATTCGTCGCCTTCTTTCATCCGGACCTGGTGGTAGCCACTCCTCAGATCGATCTTGGAGAAGATCGTTGCTCCACTTAGTTCGTCCAGAAGATCGTCCAGCCGCGGTATTGGATGTTGGTACTTGATGGTGATGTTGTTGATGGCCCGGCAATCAACCTACATCCGCCACAAACCGTCCTTCTTGGGCACCAAGATTACTGGCACGACACAGGGGCTCAGACTTTCGCGTATGTAACCTTTGGACATCAGGTCCTGGACATGTCGCTCCAGCTCCTTGGCTTCTTCGGGGTTGATCCGGTAGACGGCTCGGTTCGGAAATGCTGCGCCAGGGATCAAGTCGATTTGGTGTTCGATGCCTCGGACAGGGGGTAGGCCGAGTGGCATTTCCTCAGGGAAGACATCCACGTACTGTTCCAGAAGTGTTTTGACCACTGGGGGTAAGGGCGTGTCCACCTCGAAACCTGAAATCATACCTTCCTTAAAGATCATGAGTAGTACCGTTTCTTTCAAAGCAAGAGTTTTATTAATGGTACTAGGGGTTACTAAAAGGTTGGTTTTACTTACCTTATCAGCTTTGGCTCCTCGGTCCATAGCCTTTTGAAGTTCAAAAACTTCTTGTGGCGCGAGTGGGGCCAAGTTTTGCTTCTTGTTGTTGTGCACGAAGCTATAGTAGTTGGTCCGGCCGTTGTGGAGAGTCTCCTTATCAAACTGCCAGGGTCATCCCAACAGGATATGGCCGGCCTGCATAGGAACAACATCACATAGTACTTGATTGGAGTACTTACCTATGCTGAAAGGCACTTGGACCTGCTCGCTAATCCGTAGCTCCACTTTGTCATCGAGCCATCGGAGTCGGTAGGGTCGAGGATGTTTGGTCTTAGGGAGACCGAGCTTATCTACTAGGTACCTGCTTGCCACGTTAGTACAGGAACCTCCATCGATAATGAGACTACATACCTTAGCCTTTACGCTACATCTTGTATGAAAGATGTTCTCCCGCTGGATGTTGTCCGGGTCGTACAAAGCACTGAGGGCTCGTCTGGTGACGAGGATTTCCCCAACTTCAGGGTAGTCCGACACTTCTTCTTCTGAATCAACCGGTTCGGATGGAGCCTCATCTTCGGACTCGTACTCTCCATTTTCGCGGATCACCATGACCTGTTGGTTCTGGCATTCTCTTTCGTAATGGCCCTTTCCCTGACATTTAAAACAAGTAATGTCTCTAGCTCGCGGGTTGGGAAACTTACCTTGTGTAGTCGTAGGTCCGGGGTGGCCTTCTTGGCCCGATCATCTACCACGGCCGACTTCCCCTTATCAAAGCTCCTCGGTTGTTACGAGCTCCAGTTGGGTTTGATCCGGCTCATAGCGGCTCCTTTCCGCTTGATGTGCTGTTCGGCTTGGATAGCCACGTGCAACAACTCGTCCAAGTCGTTGTAGGTTTGTCGTTCCACATTACGGACGATCCGGTCGTGCAAACCGTCCAAGAACTGGGCCATCAGAGTCTCGGCCGAGTCGTTGACCTCGAGCCGGTTTTTTAGGGTCTCGAATTCTTCGAAGTACTCCTCAACGCTCCGGTTCCCTTGGCTCAGTTTCCGGAACCTCTTCTGTAGATCCCTGTGGAATGTAACGGGTACGTACCTCTTTCGGAGGTGATATCTCATGTCGGCCCATGAGGTAATGGGGTGCAGGGGTCGCCTCCTTCGTTCGGCCACCTCTCGATCCCACCATGCCAGCGCGTTGTCCGTGAGCTGGGCCGCGGCTAACGTCACCTTCCGTACTTCCGAGTAGTTGTAGTACTTGAAAATGTACTCCATTCGACTCTCCCAATCCAGATAAGCCTCCGGATTGATTCTTCATTCAAAAGTAAGAGGCATTAGTTTCAAATCTTTGCCTTGCCATGGAGGCTCTTCCTCTGATTCCCAGCGTCTTTCCCGGTCGTTTCCCACACGGTGTTGGTCACGTGTACGGTCGGTCCTGGATTGGTCGGGTGCTGGTGGTGGTCATATGTCCCGTGTGCGTTTGCGGGTACTTTGCGTGTCCGAAGTGTCATTATCTTCGGCTCGTCGCTGCTCCAGTCGGTCCAGCCTGTCCTGCATGGTCTGAAGGTTGGCGAGTATTTTGGCCAGAGCGTCGTCACTGGTACTTCCCATGGAGTCCTGAAAGATAACTTACAGAACAAGTATAGTATGGGGTCTAACGAGAAGGACAGAAATCGACAGCAAGTAACAAGATTGAGCTACGTTACTAATCGGAATCAAATAAACAAGAAAGGCAACAAATAACCAAAAAGGAATATATATTTTTTTTTTGTAAACTAGAAATTTATGGAAAGTCCTTAAATGGCAACCCTAATCGAATGCAGCAATGTTCCTGGCGGCTATGGAGGACGCAGCAGAGTTACAGTGAACAGTTTAACAGAATCAACAGCAATTCTATCACTATCAGCAACCTATCACAATCGTCCACACAAGCAAACAAACAAACTCTCTTTTTTTTTTTTTAAAACAAAAACAGAAACAGATCGCAAATTTTAATACACGAAACAAGCAAAGACAAAAGCGAGATACAACCTGATTTCCGAGCCTAAGCTCTGATATCAGATGATGTAGCCCCAAAGGATTGGATCTACACGGGGTTGAGGTTGTGATTCGAACAACTGGCCGACAGGCATTCTTTGCTTGGAAGTCACGGGATGGAAGCTTCTTGACTGGCCGATAGGCACTCTTCAAGTTGCTCAGAAGATGGACTTAACGATGGGGGATTGAGGACGCCACACAAAGGGATGAAAGCACTTTGTGATAAGTCTAAACCGATTCACTTCAGGGATTCACACGCAAGAAGATAAGACGGCTAAGGTTTTGAGAAGAATACTCGGGTTCTTTATTGATATGTGTAAAAAGTGTGTACAGACTGAATGAGGGGACTTTATTAAATAGTCATGCAGCCTTGACCTACTTGGGTCGAAAATACAGAATTAGGAAAAGTCCTAACACTTGGCTGAAATTGCTAACAAGTCCCTAACGCAAAAAGAAACAAAAGGAAAAACAAGAAAAAGGAAAGAAATCCTGCGCAACAAGAAAAGGAAACTTGTTAGTCAAATCAAAAGCACAAACTTACCATGGATCGAACCCTGGTGGCTGGCTATTGGCTGGGCCGCCTTGGACCATCTGAGCTGATGTAGAAGTTGGTTGCTCCATTCCAGGCGCAACGGCTGATATGTGGAAGATGCTGGTGGTCGCTAATCCTTGTAGCACCAGCAAGAACATGATGTCCCGGGGATTGGTCGTTGGCCCATGGGTGGCTCCGATTGGTTCCATTGTTTGGCCTAAGGGGGTGTGAAATTCTTCGATCGGTCCGGTTGGTATTTCTTCGAGTATTTCCCCGTTGAGTAGCCTCCCTTTAAGCTCCTCATGCTCCAGCAGGGTGATGAGGCTTTCCACTTGTTGGTTGAACTCTTCACGTAATATCCGAGTTCATGATCTCGTCCTTGGAGTATTTCGCATGACTGGTACGGTAACCTCCATGCCTTCCTGGTTTGGTACTTCGGTAGGGTCACGGGTCGTGGCTTCATCATAGCTGAAAACTAGTACGAAGACATTTAAACTCGTACGAAAGACATTTAAACTCGTACGAAAGACTCTCCAGCCACCAGTTTTTGGACCTGTCAGCCATGTATTGGACCAGACCGCCAAGTATTGGACCAGGCCGCTAACTACTAAACCAGGCGGATGTATCAGGACAGGACGTCATGTCCTTTCCTCTGTATCAGGACGGGACATCATGCTCTTTCCCTCGGATCAGATAGCCGTAAACCAGGCCACCGGTTTGGTCAGTCCACCGACTAGGACAGGCCACCATGCCTCAGTATCAGGACAGACGACCATGCTCTTTCCCTCAAATCAGGTCACCCTAAACCAGACCACCGGTTTGGCCAGTCCGCCAACCAGAATAGGCCGCCCAATCTTTCACACAGTCTGCCTTGCTCCAGGCCGCCCTGGGACAGTCCGCCCTACTCCAAGCCGACCTCGGACGATCCGCCCTCGGACAGTCCGCCCTCGTTCAGTCGGACCTGCTCCAGATCGCCCTGAACCAGTCCGCCCTGGACCAGACCACCCTACTCCAGTCAAGTCCGCCCTACTCCAGTCCTCCCTGAACCAGTCCGCCCTCGGACCCGCCGCCCTGGACCAGACCGCCTGTGACTTCTCTGAACCAACCCGCCGGTTTACTCTCTTCAGACCAGCCCGCCAGTCCAGTCCAGAGACCGGGCGGCCTGGAAGTTCATACGAGAAACGGGTGGGCTGGAAGTTCATACGGTAAAACGGGTGGGCTGAAAGTTCATACGAGAAAAAACGGGCAGGCTGAAAGTTCATACGAGAGAAACGGGCGGACTAGAATTTCATACGAGAAATATGGGCGGGCTGAAAGCTTGACTCAAAATCGTTCGGTTAGGAACACTGTTCATCCGGGATTATCCGCAAAAACACTATTCACAGAACACTGTTCACGAACAGGATAAAATTGGAAACACGAAGATTCGGTTTGACATAAGACGCATTCAGGTTACTGTTCATAAAACACTGTTCACAGGAGATTGTTCACGGCACTGTTCAGGTACCGATCCGGAAACCAGTAAAAGAGTTCAAGCAAGGCGGATGACTTAAACCAGGGTGAGCCGAACCAAACCGGAGGCGGGCCGGATCAACACTAAACCCAGTGGCGGCCTGCTACGGATATGGGCCGCGGATCAGGCCCAAAGTCTGTCTAAATCGGCGGATGGAAGATTAACAGACATCCCACATCACTAATAAACTCCCTGGACACCTAGGTCGCCCACTATATATATGATAGCTTGTATCAAGTTTAAAGGCATCCAATTCCGAGTACTAGACTTTTCGTATTGGAAGACATTAAGTTTTTACGAATTTTCTTGTACTTTGGCAAAAAAACATCACTTAATAAAATCAACTTTTGATCTTGGTCCTTGAGTTAGGTTTTTTGAGCCCCCATTTAAAATAAGTTTTAATTGTGTGAGTTTCGACTTTCACAGCTTGCCGCCGTCTGTAGGGATGAGAAATATTCTAAACCCTAAAAGCAAAAGGATACGAGAAATAAAGCACTGTCAGAAGACGGAGGAAACAACGACGGAAACAATGACGGAAACAACAGAGCAAATAATCAACCCGGCGGAGCGGGCGATACAGGCGGAGCAGAGGTTTCTATGATTGAATTGAAGACGATGCTAGCCACAGTCTTGGAGCGGCAGGCCGAGCAGGAGAAACTCAATGGCACAGTAACTCAACAACTGGAGACAATCCGAGAGGAAAGCCGAACCAGGAATGTTGCCCCGCGAGGAGTCCGGATTCCATTCTACGATGGGACGTCAGACCAAAGACTGCATTTCAGATCGCTATTGGCTGAGCCCGGTTCAATAACAAAGAAAGGGACGCTGACTTCTGCCAACTTTTCATCGAGGATTTGAAAGAACCAGCTTTGACGTGGTTCTCCCGCTTGAAAATAGATTCGATCGATAATTTTGATCAACTATCTGCGGCTTTCCTGAAGCATTACTCACTGTTCATAAGGCGATCGACGTCCGACGTAGACCTCTAATCACTCTCTCGACAGAAAGTCTTTGAGATTTCATCAAGAGATTCAAGGTGATAGTGTCCAAATTCGATGGTTTAAGCGATAAGGCCACACTAGATGCCCTGAAGAAGTCCATATGGTTCGAGTCTCACTTTTGTGAAGATATTTGCTTGAACAAACCACTGACAACTCAAGACGCCCTCCACCGAGCCTCAAACTTCATTGTCCATGAAGAAGAAATGAAGGCCCTGACAAAAATACATCGCCCATCAAAGCCAGCGATCAGGACGCTAAATCAACTATCAAACGTACCAGCCGAAAGGTGAAGCGGGCGTAGTAGCGGAAACACCAACCACGAAGGGGCAAATGCCTGTGGAGCACCTAATTACCAAGTAAGCACGGAGAGACCGCCCGACGGAGCAGGAGGCAGACGAGGATCATGGAATAGCTGGACTTGCAGCACAAGCTACGATGAAAAAGCATTTTGCGACTTCCACCAAGCAAATGGTCACCCGACCGCAAACTGCAAAACCATTGCAAGAAGACTTGGTGCCAAATTCTTGGCAGGAGATTTCAGAAACGCAATAACGATGGAGAGCCTTGGGGCAAGAGAAAGAAATGCAGAAGCACAGGAAGACCAGTCGAATGAAGAGTGTCCTCGGAAGCCGGCCGCAGATGCACCAAAACAAGGAAGGACATCCAAAGAAGAGTCCCCCACAAGTAACCGAAGAAAGGTTAACATGATAACGGGAGGCTCTCAATACTGTCGAGACACGGTCGCGTCTATAAAGGCTTTCAACGAAGGGGAGATAAAAAGTCAAACCTGCAGGAGCCGATTACCCTAGATGATGACCTGATCACTTTCGAAGAAACGACGCCGAAGGATTCGACCAACCTAACGATGACCCTCTAGTTGTGAAATTAGTCATTAATGACTGCAATGTTTCCCGAGTCTTGATCGACACAGAAAGTTCGGTGGGTGTGATATTCCAAGAGACACTGTGAAGGATGGGTGTCAGTCTATCTGATGCCAAACCCAACCATAGATCGTTAACTGGATTCACTGGCGAGGTAACCATGACAGACGGAACGATACAACTTCCGGTCCATGCCGGCGGACTCACAAAGATTGTGGATATCTCAGTGACCAACCATCCCGCAATCTATAACGTCATAATGGGAACTCTGTGGATCAACTCGATGTGCGCCATCCCCTCGACATACCATTTGTGCCTCAAATTCCCTTCTCCAGACTGTTGTGGTCAAAATTTACCCCTTGAAGATTGACGGATTGAGAAGTTTAAATACTCATACGAAATGCTTATCCGAGGATCGAACCAGTTAGCCAACTTCCTCGAGAAATGATTGGGCTACCTGGAAACTCCTACGAAGACATTTAAACTCATACCAAAGACATTTAAACTCGTACGAAAGACTACCGACCACCAGTTTTTGGACCAGTCCGCCATATATTGGACCATACCGCCAAGTATTGGACCTGGCCGCTAAGTACTAAACCAGGCCAGCGGTTTGGCCATTGAATTATAACGGATCCTGCAACTTCTCTTCCCTGCCTATATACACATTCTTGGTTTATAGGTATCTTCAGAAAACCATATTTAATTCACTCATGTCTTCTTTTACATATTATAGTCAACCCTTGTAGCAGCTTCAGTCGTATAGAATACCCTATAACCAGTTTAAATGTGGAATATGGTATGCCCAAAATATATGTAGTGGACCCTTTAAGTTTCGTATCAAAGTTAGCTAGAAACTTGTCAGATCCGCCAAGTCACATTGTATTGTTTGCATCAGAGGAATCGAAAGTCAGAGATTTGATAATCCAACAATCTTGTAAAGAGGCAAGTTAGAAGCAAGAATATTTTCTACTTCCTACTCTTGACATCACCTGTTTTGTTTTCCTTTTTGCAATTATGCACGATGAAGCAGGTCGAAAAATACTTCCACGCACATTTCAAGCTTGATCAAGATCTTCAATCCTCAGTGGTCGTCTATGCTACTATGGAAGAATGACTTTAGTTGTCTGTATTCCCTAACCTCTTGTCGTTTTCGGTTGGTTTAGCTCCTGCATTGGTTTGCCACGAAAACGTCGTGATGTTCTACTGCTTTTTAAATGAACGATACGATTGTACGTTTTGTTTTTCAAATTTTTATTATAATACGTTTCATTGTTGATGTCATTTTTACTCAGGCCAGTTATAAGTATGTATCATTTGTTTTACTGTGCCATTGTAAAACAATGAGCCACGTGATCTAGACATGCACGCTTCAACACTGATCACTTGTTAAGTTGCGCTTTGTTCGAAGTTATATCGTTTGAACCAGACACAAACCTAAAATCCCTATCCTTAATCAGTAATTTTCCGATGGAGATACTTCCCATTTCTGTGGGGAGCTTGAAGGTTGGGATCATCAGAGCGGGAAAGATGGCGGAGGATATAGATAGAGTTTGGTCGCCTCTGGGATGCTGCCTCCGCGTCTTATCTCCACCACCATCCACTCGACTGCAGCACTTGTTGCTAAGTTGCTTGGGTCGGTGGGGAAGATGTTAAGAGCGGAAGCGAAAATGTTTGATGCTGCGATGGGTCTCAGGTACATCAGAATTTATGAGTGCTTAATTTGTTCAAGTCACTAATCAAGTAATCATGTACCAAATTTCATCTTTAAATGTTTATCTTGTTACATTGGAAGCAGACCAGCATACATATGTTTATTGTAGCAGTCAATCTTGGAACCATTGAAGTTTTGGGGTATTTGTGTTGATTAATCAAATATGATTGATTATTTACAGCTTCTCATTATCTTTTTCGTTCCATATGAAGTTGTAAATGATTGTAGCATCTAAAAAATTAGCTTTTATTTTGCCGGTAACGGACTTCAACTGGAATCACCCTTTGTGTTATTCGGACATATGCAACAACAGTGATAGTGCTATGTAATTCTGTTAGTTTATAGTTTGTTTCGAACACATTATCACTTTTGTCCTCCACCCGCACCCATTTTTTAGTCATTGATGTTGGCGTAAAACCATTGAAATGATAGTTTCTTTATAATTTTTTTAAAAATATACTTTGGTCCTTGTTTCATGATAACTTTCATGCGTTGGTAGTGACGTTATCGTGTTATTGCCGTTAATGAAAAAGATGTTCAATTGTATAAGCATGTACAACAGAGTTCTAATAATGATGACAGATATTAGTGGAAACAATAGAAGGGAGGAAGGTGAAGTTGACAATATTTAAGAGAGAAATAGGCAAACCTTTTTATCAAGGAAGAGCAGAGTGATGTCCATGAATTCACCTTCTTTTCTTAGGTTTCTGGAACCCCACAATTGCAGAAGTTTCCCAACGATTTGTTGAGTAGTACGGCCGAATTGCAAATCGGAGAAGTGATACACTGGATTTAATGCATTATTTCTACTGCAAGTGGAAAACTTATAATTATAATACAAAAAGTTCGATTTCTATAGGACCAGTGTTACACTATGAATTTATAAGGAATTGAAAGGAAGCTGAGACAGAAATTTGGGATTGTTTCAGTAACATGCAACAGAATTAAACTATGCATTAGACCAAGAAATTTTCGCAGGAAATTCAGAGCTTAGGATAGAACAACTATTCAGAGGATAATTTACCAATACTAGGTAAGTGGAGTTTCCATATTCGTTTTCCGGAGATGGAGCGGGTGCTCCAAAGTGGAACAGGTGCTCCGAAGTGAAGCAGGTGCTCCATCGAGTGCTCTACTTCAAACTTATGCTCTTTTCCTTCATTCCGACTCCCTTTTGCTCCAGAGCCTCCTATTGACCTGAAAGGACTCGATAAAGACTAAAACAAAATGGTTAGAATGAGAAAAAATCGCATCAGATCAGCTCCCCCGAACTTCGAAATTTGTTTGCCCTCAAATAAACTCAAGCTTAAACCGCCGAAGAGAGGTTTGAAAACGCGGAAACTTTCAAAATCTTAGCAACCGTAATTTAACCACAATCTGCATACCACATTCTTTAAAACAAGAGTAGCACATCTTTACCAAAACCAACCAACATCTTTTTAAACCTATTCCATACCTGTATTCACAAACTCACAAAGCCTTACCAACCAGGCCACAAACTCTTTACATTCAATTAGGGATGGTGTGAGCTTCTCATTAAAGGCACTACCTAGGTGGAGTTCATAGTGTTTAAGGATAACCGTAACTTTGTAAAGGATGCATCATATTGCACAAAATGGCAAGAAAAAATAGACTCATTGAGGCTCCACAACCTCTAATCAATTTCCTTCTCTTGAAAACTTGAACTGCTCAAATCTCTGTTTTTATATCCTTGTGATTCATATGTGCCTAGGGACACATCTTTGAGTTACTAACTCCATACTCCTTATCATTGATTTTTTTTTATTTTTCTTTTTAGATGAAAATGAAGGTATTTACACCATGTGTGTCCCTTAAGCATGCAAAATTTCGAACTGTTGATCCACATACCCTAGCAGGTCGTGTAATTGATGTTCTTCTTCATTGGATTGATTTGAGCACCCTGTTGGAGCATGTGCTCCAATCAGACTCTGCTGCTTGGAGCGGGTTCTCTTATTTGGAGCAGGTGCTCCTGCAACTTTTTCTCAACTTCTAACGGCCTCTTCAGCAAGAGTGAGTTAGAGGTTCTGTCAATCCTTTTCTCTCTGACCATTTTGCACATATTTTCACATATGAAGATGAAAAACAAGACTGCAAGTGGTCTAAAAGGAGATCAGCCTAAAGGAGGGTACTAGCTAAAGATGAGTTAGCTATTCAGGATCAGCAAGAGTAGTAAAATTGTAAGAAGTTCTGAATATAAATTTGTTCCCCTAATCTAATGCCCATAACATAAAGAATTTAAGTCCAAATTACGGCTGAATAAAGTAGAGTTCATGTCATTCCGATGAGACCTTAGTGTAGTGGGATGTTCTGGAAAAAGATAGAGATCTGAATGTGGTGGTCCAGCTTGTCCATGAACTCAAAATTCTGCAGTAATGGTCACTAGAGAGACAGTCAAATATCACAAAATTGTTCAAGATAATCATAGATAAATTTCCTAATTCCCAACCAAGTTCTTGACTCAATAAAAAGGACTGACTCAAAGAAACAAACTGACTCAAAACAAAGAAAATCAAACATAATAAACAAAATTAGAAGCAACAAACTCCCTCCCCCACTCTTACTTCACACTGTCTCCAGTGTAAAAATAAATATCAAGTTTGGTCATAAAGAAAAACAAATAACAGCGGAATAATACAATGGTGATAGAGGGGTGTTACTAGTGATCAGCAGGTGGTGTAATCAGGGCTCTCACTCCCGTCGCGTCCTGGGCGTTTCATGCCCCGTGTAGGTGTCTCCGATGGTCTCGGAGTCAGCTCAGTGTGGACGTCTCTCGCCGCTGTGGTGTGGCAACAACCTTGGGATAACATTCCAGGAGACTGTTGTTCTTTCACTAGAAGCAATCATCCACTGCATGTACTTAACTGTATTAGCCTCATCAGAGATAGAGGAGATCAAACTCACCCTGAGTGGTGTGGTGTATTAGGGCAGGGCAAGAGGGGCGGTAGCGGGCATCTCCTCATCCTCTAGGTGAGGAGCGAAAGCTCGGAATGAGCTACCACGGATATGTGCAGGAGTGCGGCCAATGGGGTCGTCGCAGAGAAATGTTGGCGGCGGATGAAACCTGTGATCCGTCTCAGTGTTGAGCCGTGTAAGCACTGGCTGAGGGAACTTACAGAACTGTGAAGCTCTCTGTGGACCCATGAGATGGTATGTGTATGGATCGTGAAATATCTTGGAGCTGATCAAATGGGCGGTTTCCATCTTCTCGACTGTGGAGACGCAGGTTGCCGAGCATAGATTGATCTTGCAGTGGATGAACAGATGGCTGCGAAGGCGGGCAATGCGTTCCGTCCGCCTTGCAGCTGCACCTCGTGTCTTGTCTTTGGTGGCAACGATTGACATGGCTAGCTGAATCCCGAGGTTGGTCTGATGGACTGTCGGATGATCTGTGCCGTAGGAAGTACCAACCAAATCTCCACATCCGTAATAAAGAATCAAATTTTCATCAAGGTGAACCTTGCTTTTGGCGTCCCGGTTGAAGAAAAGGTTTCTGAAGAGTCTCCCGCAGATGCACAAAGTGGAATAGCGGATGAGAGATTGGCTCACAGAGCGGGAGGCATAAACACTAGTTTGCCAGTACTAGATGGCAATTGATGTATCCTCAAAAACTGAGGTTACGATGGAATGATGATTGGGTCGAAGGCTGGCCGTACGGCTCTTTCCTCAGGGCCCGGGTAGAGGTTTGGTCGGTCAAACGATGCGGAATGATGGACCCAAGGCTGCTGGCTGTATGCCTCTTTCAGGCTGGACGTTGGATGATTGCATGAGTCGATGGTGGAACGAAGTCGCCACAAGACCGAATGGAACTGATCTTGATAAGACAAGAACTCTTGGCCAGAATCACACTAGCAAAGAATTCGGAAAGAAAGAGACATACTCTTAAGAAAATTCGATTGTTTATTGATAAAAGTTTAAAAATACAAAGCTGAAAAGGGACCTTATAAGTTGGTATTAGCAGCTGGTGCCTTCGAGGGACATTGAAACAAAGATTACAAGTTTAAATGAAACGAAATACTAGGACAATCAAATCAAACTAATTTGGCCAACATGCCTTATGTTACGAAATTCAACTCAATCACCACAACAAAGAAAATCACAATAAATGGTCAGTCCAAAAATGTCAAATGCATTTACTTACCTGAAGATGAACTTGGACTGATTCTCGGCTTGATGGTCTCATGCAGCGTGTATTCCAAATATGGTAAGTCCGAGTGGCCCTTTTAGCCTATGTCTATCATGTGAATGATTTGGTCCGACCTTCTAGTCCTCATTATTGGGTTTGGGCTCTCCTTTCTTGTTTGGGTTTGGGTCTTGGTCTAGGTCTTAGTTTTGGCCTTGGTCGTGGTCGAATGCTTCTTTTGGGCCGTGTTGTGTTCCTTTCTTAGTGATGCTCATTTGGTCGTGTTTATGGGCTAAGTCTTCAACCTCATGTTCGGCCATCATGTTGTTTACGGCGGTCCAATTCCCATTGTAAAGCCCTAGCTCCTGAACGGGTCATGGGTCTGGATCGCATGGTAGGTATGGCCAGTATGGGCTTGGGTTGTGCTACGGTTCCGGGTTCGTTCTGAGAGATACATCATCCTCTCCCTCTTTGGAAGGTTCTGACCTCATAACTATTTCATCTGCATCAAAACGAACCAAGTCAGACACATTGAATGTTGATGATATCTTAAACTTATCTGGTAAGTCGAGTTGGTAGGCATTGTCGTTGATCTTCTTCACGATCTTCAATGCTCCCATCCCTCTTGGTGCTAACTTGTGCTTCCTTTCTTGTGGAAATCTGTTTAATCGCATGTGTACCCAAACATAATCTCCTGGTTCAAGAAGAACTTCCTTGTGGTTCTTGTCCGAGTTGGATTTAGTCTTCTCATTTCTTTTCTCAATGTTTCCTTTAGCCTTTGCATATAGCTTCTTGACTGTCTCGGTCTTTGTTACTCCATTCTGGTTGATCTGGTCCTCCTTTTGCATGGGTATTGGCACTAAGTCCATAGGGGTTTGCGGTTTGAACTCATGCACAATCTCAAAAGGACAAAGCTTAGGAGTAGACTGGGGTATGCAATTATAAGCAAATTCTATTAAGGGTTAACATTCCAACCAATTACGTACGTAAGTTGTTACTGACTGTGGCTCTTAGGAGAGTGGACAAGGTGCGTTTGGTGACTTCAGTCTGTCCATCAGTTTGAGGATGGCATGGGGTGGAGAAAAGTAGTTTTGTTCGGAGCTTTCTCTACAAGGTCCTCCAAAAATGACTGACGAACTTCAAGTCACGGTCCGAGACAATGGTTCTTGGGAGGCCATGTAGCATAACCACCTCTTTAAAGAATAGGTCCGCGGTTTGGGTGGCGTCATTCGTCTTGTTGCATGGTATGAAATGGGCCATCTTGCTGAACCAGTCGACCACTACAAAGATCGAGTCCTTGTTCCTGATCTTTGGCAAACCTAACACAAAGTCCTTAGAAAAATCTACCCAATGCATGTCAGGAATTGGTAAAGGTATGTAAATACCGTGAGGAGGTGACCTGGATTTTGCACTCAAGCAAGTGGTGCATCTGGCACAGAACCGTTCCACATCTCTCCTTTGGTGTGGCCAGAATAATTGTTCCGCAAATATGCTCTGGGTCTTGTTCATTCCAAAGTCCCCCATGACGCCACCTCCATGTGCTTCTCCAATCAGAAGCTCTCGCATTGAGCTTTGAGGAACGCATAGCCTCTTGTCCCTGAAAAGGAGACCATCATGTTTAAAGTAAGGACCGAAAGCACCTCGGTTGCATTGATGGTAGAGCTCTCCGAACTCGGGATCATCAGTGTACAGCTCCATGGTCAAATCCCATGATCCTAGCCTCCATGGTTGAGATCAGTTCATATCTTCTTGATAAGGCATCGGCCACTATATTCTCCTTTCCCTTCTTGTACTTGATCATGTAGGAAAACAGCTCCATGAATTCAAGCCACCTTGCATGCCACTTCTTTAGGTTTGTCTGGCCTCGTAGGTACTTGAGTGTCTCATGGTCGGTCTGGATCACAAACTCCTTGCTGAGTAAGTAGTGTTGCCATGTTTCCAATGACCTCACTAAGGTGTACAACTCCTTGTCATAGGTTAGGTAGTTGAGGGTTGCCCCATGTAACTTTTCGATTAAGTAAGCGACTAGTTTTCCTCCTTGTTTCAAGACTGCTCCAATGCCGGTACCTGAGGCATCACATTCAACTTCAAAAGTATGGTTAAAGTCAGGTAAAATCAAAACCAGGGCATTGGTAAGGCTGTCCTTGAGCTGTTTGAAGGCTTCGTTTTGACTTGGACCCCACACAAAAGCTACATCTTTCTTGATCACTGATGTTAAAGGGGCGGCTATAGTGCTGAAGTCCTTGACAAATCGTTGGTAGAAGTAGGCCAAGCCATGGAAGCTCCGGACTTGTCCAATGGCGGTGGGTGTCGGCCAGTCCTAGATGGCCTTGATCTTCTCCTCATCGACCTTTAGTCCCTGTGAACTACAAAACCTAAGAAGACCAACATATCTGTGCAGAAAACACATTTCTTGAGATTAACATATAGTTGTTCTAATCACAATGTTTCAAGAACCTTCTTAAGGAGTTCTAAGTGATCTCCGAAGCAAGTGTTATATACCAAGATGTCATCAAAGTATACAACTACAAACTTACAGATGTAGGCTCTTAGAACATGGTTCATGAGCCGCATGAAGGTGATGGGTCCATTGGTGAGACCAAATGGCATGACCAGCCACTCATACAAACCTCTCTTGGTTTTGAATGCAGTTTTCCACTCATCACCTTCCTTCATGCGGACTTGATGGTACCCACTCTTCAGGTCAATCTTTGGAAAGATGGTGGCACCACTTAGCTCGTCCAGCATATCATCAAACCATGGAATGAGATGTCAGTATTTGACGGTGATGTTATTGATGGCTCGGCAGTCCACACACATTCTCCATGTGCCATCTTTCTTGGGTACTAGGATGACAGGCACTGCACATGGGCTAAGGATTTCTCGGACATAGCCTTGTTCCATAAGTCGTTGGACTTGTCGCTCCAATTCCTTGGCTTCCTCCGGGTTTACTCGGTATGCTGGCCAGTTTGGTACGGGGCTCTAGGCACCAAGTCTGGTGTTCTATCCCTCGGATAGGTGGTAGTCCTGGTGGTATGTCTTCAGGTAACACGTCTTTAAAATTGGCTAACAGCTTGAGTACTCCCTCGGGTTGGTTGATCTCTTCGGTACCTACAAAGTACCCTTCCTTGAAGATCATTTGTTGCACCTACGTGTGGGGTTCTAATGATTTAAGGACCTTACTAGGTGATATGTAGAGACTGGTCATACTTACATTGTCGGCCTTAGCTCCTTTCTCCACGCTCACTGAAATTCATGAATTTCTTATGGTGTGAGGAGAGCAAGGTTATGCTTCTTGTGGTTGTGAGTGAAGCTGTCGTAGTTGGTGTGTCCGTTGTGGAGGGTTACCTTGTCGAATTTCCAAGGTCGACCAAGCATCCACATCCATACCGACATCAAATGGTTAGATAATCGACCACTTCTTCCTCAGACTCTAGTGGTTCCTCCTCGGCCTCTTCTTGAGACTCGTATTCTCCATCTTCATGGATGATCATGACCCGTTGGTAGGGGCATTCTCGAGCATAATGGCCTTTGCCCTTGCACTTGAAGCAAGTGACGTCTCGGGCTCGCTGGTTCTGAGCTTGACTTGGTCCGGCACCGGTTCCTTTGTTGAGTTCTGGTGCTGATTTCTTGAACTTAGAAGTTGGCTCAGCGTACTTCCCCTTTTCGTGGTTGCGTGGAGTTGGTAAAGTCCACGTGTTCTTGGATCGGCTGGTGGAGAAGTTCTTCCTGTTGATGTGTTGTTCAGTTTGAATAGTTAAGTGTAGAAGCTCATATAAGTTGTTGTACTGCTCTCTTTCCACCTTACGAGCAATACGATCATGAAGACCATAAAGAAATTGAGCCATTAACGTCTCTTGTGAATCTTCAATCTCTAGCTGGTTTTCAAGGTTTCGAATTCCTATAAGTACTTCTCGACGGTTCTTGATCCTTGGGATAGCTTTCTGAACAATTTTTGTAAGTCCCGGTGATAGTAAGCTGGGAAATATCTCTTCCGGAGCTGGTAGCTCATGTCTTCCCACGAGTTGACCGGTGTAGCCGTCGTCTCCTTCAGTCCGGCACATCTCGGTCCCACCATGCCAGGGTGTTATCCGTGAGTTGTGTGGCCGTCAGGGATACCTTCCTCACTTCTGAGTAGTTGTAGTACTAAAAAATGCATGTACTCCATACACCTCTCGTAGTCTAGGTAGGCTTCCGGATTCACCTTGCCAGCAAACATAGGTGGGGTTAACTTGAGGTCCTTGCCTCCTTGCCATTGCTCCTAATTACCATTCTGGTGTGGATTGTGGTTCTACCCTCGGGCCTGGTTTTTATGTTATTGTTGGGCCTGGTTCTAGTTCCCATTGCCAACTCCATTGGCTGCCTCACCACCTTGATGGTTACCTTGGCTTGGTTGTTGCTACTCTCATCAGTGGTATAGGTGGTCTCATTGTCGTGTTGCCATTGCTCCATTTGGGCCATGCGGTTCTGGAGTTCTTGCAAGGTGGTCATAATTTGGGCAAACTGGTTGGGTTGGCTAATGTCTCCCATGGTTCTTACCTGCGAGATCAAACACGACTGTATGAAAATGTTCAAAGATGCAATTAATAGGTATAATGGACCGACAGATGACTGATATGGAATGATATGATATGGACCGCTTTGGATGATTTGCATACAACTATATGGTTTATGCCAGATTTTAAAGTAGGAAACAAGATATGACAATTTTTTTTTAAATGGAATTTCGAAACACTCAGATCAGTCTAGGTTCTAATTCGGGAAACTAGTGCTAGAAAAGATTCGAATGCAATTTCAGATTAAGATGATTGATACAATTCCTTTTTTTTTTAAATGATGCTGACTAAACAAATCGAATGATGAACACAATACTAAATGATACCATCTTTCCAAATGAAACAAAAACAAAACGAACAAAACGTAAACAAATTTTGATACAACCTGATGTGGAGTCATTTTAGGCTTTGATACCAGATGATGTATCCTAAGAAACTGAGGTTACGATGGAATGATGATTGCGTCGAAAGCTGGCTGTACGGCTCTTTCCTCAGGGCCCGGGTAGAAGTTTGGTCGGTGAAACGATGGGGAATGATGGATCCAAGACTGCTGGCCGTATGGCTCTTTCAGGCTGGACGTTGGATGATTGGATGAGTCGATGATGGAACGAAGTCGCCACAAGACCGAATAGAACTGATCTTGATAAGACAATAACTCTTTGCCAGAATCACACTAGCAAAGAACTCGGAAAGAAAGAGAAACACTCTTTAAGAAAATTCGATTGGTTATTGATAAAAGTTGAAAAATACAAAGTTGTAAAGGGGCATTATATATTAGTCCTAGCAGCTGGTGCCTTCGAGGAACTTTGAAACAAACATTACAAGTTTAAATAAAACCAAATACTAGAACAATCAAATCGAACTAATTTGGCCAACATGCCTTATGCTACGAAATTCAACTCAATCACCATGACAAAGAAATTCACAATAAAGGGTCAGTCCAAAAGTATTAAATGCATTTACTTACCAGAAGATGAACTTGGACTGATTCTCGGCTTGATGGTCTCAAGCAGCTTGTATTCCAAATATGGTAAGTCTGAGTGCCCCTTTTAGCCTATGTCCTTCATGTGAATGTTTTGGTCCGACCTTCTCGTCCTCATTATTGGGTTTGGGCTCTCCTTTCTTGTTTGGGTTCGGGTCTTGGTCTTGGTCTTGGTTTTGGCCTTGGTCGTGGTTGAATGCTTCTTTTGGGCCGTGTTGTGTTCCTTTCTTGGTAATGCTCATTTGGTCTAGTTTGTGGGCTAAGTCTTCAACCTCATGTTTGGCCATCATGTTGTTTACGGCCTGGTCGAATTCCCTTTGTAAGGCCCTAGCTCCTGAACGGGTCATGGGTCTGGATCACATGGTTGGTATGGCCGGTACGGGCTTGGGTTGTGCTATGGGTTCCAGGTTGGTTCTGAGGGATACATCAGCAATGGAAAACCACTTCGGAAGAGCCATCTCAGTTTCCTCCGGATGGAAACCGTAAATTTCATAGAAGTCTGACATATAGATGGTGTACTTCTTTCCCCCAGCAAGAAAGAAAATGAGGCGTCTGCGAAAGTAGGATTTATGGAATCCGCATAAGTCAGCCGAGCAGTAGCAAGGCACTGGCGAGTCAAGTATGGGTACAGGGACTCGGCTTCCAAAGTGAAGCACATGAAGTGGGTGTTGAGGAAGATGCTCTCAACCTCTTTGTAGATGCCCAACCGTTGCAGAGTTTCCTCACAAATGAACCGGGTGGGTTCGGCATTCACTCCCAGCAGAGCGTTGTAAGAAAATAGATCGGTTTGGTCCCACTTCTCATCAGATTGTAGAGGGATGCTGTCATCCGGAAGCTTGAAACATTCGCCTTAGGGGCATGGCCATGGTGTAGTTTCAGCATCAGATTGGGATAGGTGCTTGCACCTTGCCTTTTTGGTTTGTGTATCAAATTTTCTTGGGCGGCATTGTCTTAAAAAGACACAAACATCAAACTAGGATGAGTTTTACAAAAATAGAATCCCAAAATTTGTTCCACCAATGTTCAAATATTCTAAGCACATTGTTACTCATCCAAGGAGTTAAACACACATCTCAACACCAATTCGACATGCAACCACAATTTCTATCATTGTTGGTTTGTCAAGCATTTAAAAAAAATTGCATATAAGGACTTAGGCCACAATTCAAGCCACGATCAAAAAAATTGACATGGGAAGTACTAAGGACAGTTCTCACAAGCAATTCAGGGGGAAAGAAACCACAAAATCTCACATCTTCAAAAATGTATGTGACTGTAAAGGTGGGTTTTCGAGGTCTTACATTTGTTGGCTGTTGATATTGATTGTGAAATCGAGTAGATGGTGAAAATTCGAGTGATTTAGGGCCAAAAATCGGACAAAACAGTAAAGTACCAAAGGAGTTGTGATTTAGGAGCAATAACCAAAGAGAATGGGAAGGAAAAACTGTTGCGAAGAACAAAAGGAAGAGAGAGAGAGAGAGCGGGGTGGGTTTTAAAGGGGTAAATCTGGTTCGGTTTAGGCTTAAACCCGAAAGATTTGAAATTTTTTAATTGAAAACTGAAATAATCCAGCCTCCGATAACTTTCATGGGTCGCGGAATTGGAGCACATCAACGGAGGGTGCTCCATTCATGGCTGGGGTGCTCTGTCGAGTGATTTCCGCCTGGAGAACGTTGAAGGAGAAACGGAGCAGGTGCTCTGTTTGGGGATAGGGTGCTCCGTTGATTTTTTTCTGCCTGGAGCGACCCAGGCTCCTCTGCTCTGGTTGGTTGCTCTCTTCTCCTTCTTCCTTCTTTCATCTGATCGTATAGAAAACACCCTGGACTGCAAATTTCTCTTTTTGTTTTTTTTCGTTCAAACATTGAAAACTAAAAGTAAAAGTTTGAACAAAGAAAACTAAAAACAAAAAGTTAGATACACTTACCGGTGGGTTGCCTCCCACCAAGCGCTTGGTTTAAGTCACTAGCTTGACTTGGTTAGCCATTTAGGCTTGAGGGGGAGCACCAAAGGGAAAGACTTCACCTTCTGTGATATGAGACTCAGCCAAATACGGCTTAATCCGCTGACCAGTAACAACAAAATCACTCTCATTAGTATCCAGCAACACCACAGCTCCATAAGGTCAAACTTTTTTTATGATGAAAGGTCCGGACCATCTTGATCTCAACTTCCTGGACCGAGAATTGAACAGCAATACTTGGTCAGTGGGATGAAAATTCCGAGTTAGAATCTTCTTATTATGGTAGGATTTGGTCCTCTAATTATAGATTTTTGAGTTGTCATAGGCAAGATGTCTAATCTCTTCCAGCTCATGAAATTTCATCATCCTCCTTTCTGAAGGAGACTTAACATCGAAATTGAGAATCTTCTCTGCAAATGCTGCTTTGAATTCAAGCTCCACAGGAAGATGACAAGCTTTTCCATACACCAAGTGAAATGGTGTAGTTCCCAAGAGTGTCTTGTATGCAGTTATGTATGTCCAAAGACCATCAAAAAGCTTGGAAGTTCAATCCTTCCTTGTTGTGCCTATAGTTTTCTGGAATATGCTCTTGATTTTTCTGTTGGAAATTTCGACTTGCCCACTAGTTTAGGGATGGTAGGGAGATGCAACCTTGTGCCTTACACCATGCCTTCTCAGCAAATTCTCAAAAATCTTGTTGATAAAGTGAGATCCTCTATCACTTGTAACCACTCTACGCACAACAAACTTTGGAAAGATGATGTATTTAAACATCTTGATCACCACTCTTGCATCATTTGTAGGATTAGCCAAAGCCTCAACCCACTTGGACACATAGTCCACAACCAATAGGATACACTCATTCCCAAAAGATGATGGGAATGGTCCCATGAAATCAATCCCCCACACATCAAAAATTTCAACTTCTGGGATGAAATTCTGTGGCGTTTCATTCATCTTACTTTTGTTGCCTTGTCTTTGGCATGAATCACACCTACATACAAATCTCTGTGCATCTTAAAATATGGTGGGCCACCAATAACCTGCTTGTAGCTCCTTAGACAATGTCTTGAAGATAGCAAAGTTTCAAGCATATGAGGAACAATGGCAGTGAAACAGGATCTCTAGAATTACCACTTCAGTCACACATCTTCTGAATACTCCATCAGTGCAATACTTGTATACATGAGGCTCATCCCAAAAATAGTGTCTTATGTCCTTCAGAAACTTCTTTTTCTTGTTGCCCACGAAGTCCATAGGTTCTTGCTCAGCAGCAAAGTAGTCGGTTATCTCTCCAAACCAATAAAACTTGGTGTGTTGTGCGTTATCAATTTTGCAGCAGAAGTTGGTTGGAGCAGGTGCTCCAAAACAGAGCGGGTGTTCCACGATTTGGCACACACTTACAGCGTAAAAATGTTCATCAGGGAGGCTGTCATCTAGAGGCCTCTCAGTCTTTACTCTCATCTTGGACAGATGATCTGCAACTCCCTTCTTGTCTATAATCTCCAAATCAAATTCTTGCAGCAAAAAAATCCATCTTCGGAGCCTCAGTTTGGTATCTTTCTTAATCAGCATATCAAATTTCAACTCTTTGAACAACATCCCTATAAGAGGTCTTTCGATCTTATAGAAGTCATTGATGAACCTCTTGTAGAACCCAACATGGCCCATAAAACTGCGGATTACCTTGACTGATGTAAGCGGGTGCAAACTCATCATAGCCTCAATTTTTTACTTATCCACCACAATACCACATTCTAAAATTCGATGACCCAACACGATCCCATTCACTATGAAGTGGCACTTCTCCCAATGCAAACCAGATGTGTCTCCTCACATCCTTGAAGTACACTGCCTAAGTTTGACAAAACAACCAGAAAATGAGCTTCCATAGACAGAAAATTGTCCATGAAAACCTCCATTATGCCTTCGATGAGGTCAGTAAAATTGGATTTCATGCACCGCTGGAAAGTCATTGAGACATTGCACAAGTCAAATGGCATTCGCCGAGAAGCAAAGGTGCCATAAGGACAAGTGAATATCGCATTATCCAGATCATCCGGATGAATGTGTATATGAAAGAAACCAGAGTAACCATCTAGAAGACAATAGTAAGGATTGTTAGCCAATCTTTCAAGCATTTGATCAATAGAGGGCAGAGGAAAATGGTCCTTACGGGTTGCAACATTCAATTTCCGATAGTTTACACACATCATATGGCCAGTGACAGTCCTAGTTGGTATCAATTCATTCCTATCACTTTTTATCACAGTGATTCCGCATTTCTTAGAAACTACATGAACAGAAGTAACCAAAGTACTATCAGAAATTCCATAGATCACACCAGCCTCTAGAAGTTTCATTATCTCTTTCTTAACAACATCTTTTAGATTTGGGTTTAACCTCCTATGATATTCTATAGAACTCATCGATTTATCTTCTAAATGTATCATATGCATACAATATCAGGAGATATTCCAGAGATATCATCTAATGACTAGCCTAGAGCTTTTCTATACTTTCTAAGTTCACACTAATGCAAGGCAACTTCCACATTATTCAATTTCGAGTTCACTATCACAGGGTATGTAGAGTTAGGTCCAAGGAACACATACCTTAGCCTAGCAGGAAATTCTTTTAGTTCGAGTTTTGGAGCTTTCAGCTCGCTCCAAGCGCTATCAGCCAAACTTGAGCTCGGAGCTGGTGCTCCTGAATTTTTTTGGAGCAGGTGCTCCGTGACTGATTTCTGCAACCAATTTCTGCCCTTCTTCCAGACTCATGTAGGCTACCATCTTCTCCACTCTAAGGCTTGAATCCATCACATTCTCATCCTCAACCACTCTTCCAATCAACAACCCTTTCAAGTGCCTCTTCAAAGAAAGAATCATATGGGCAGCATCAACCAAAGGGAGTTTTAAGGTCATGTCTTGCAGCATCTCCTTGCATTTGGCCTCGTCTAGGTCTTTGTGGGACACTTAGGTGGTACTTGGTGGGGTACTTTAGGAGTTTAGACTCTCGCAGGGGGTGCTGGAGGTTTTTCTGCAGAAGTGGATGAAGCACCCTGATGGAGCATGTGCTCCGACGACGAGCTGGAATGCTTCATCATCAAAGTTACGCCTGGAGCATCCTGAATAGGGTTCGGAGCAGGTGCTTCGGATCTTGAAGGGTGATCTGTAGACTTTTCTGCGCCTGGAGCAGGCACTTCCCCCTGGAGCGAGTGCTCCACAGCCAGCTCCTTTTCCTTTGCCGAATTTTGGATTTGTGTTGCAACAACTTGAAGTGTCTTTCCAATTCTAAAGTCAATTGCATTGATGTATCCAGCCCTAGGATTCTCAGGCTTCCAAGAAGAGTACCAGGTGTTCTCTTGACAGCTTCAGCAGTTTGTGCAACTTGGACATCCAACTTCTTCATATGAGTCCACACAGCTTCATACTTGCCATTCAAATCAGTTTATATGTTGCCAACCTTGGCATTGACCTCCGTAGACGATTTCTTCTGATTAAGCAGCAGCTGTTCCATAAGATTCGCTAGCTCATCTTGGGAGTTATTTTAACAGCTTGAAGAAGGCTGCATGTTGATAAACTGATATTTCTGCTGGTTGCTTCTTTGAAATCGGTTTTGCCCCTGGTTGGTGATAAACTGCTTCCCTTGTGAGTTGTTGGAGTAGATTTTCTGAAACTCCACATTCTGAGACAGTTGATTTTGACCTCCTTCTTGTTGTGGATACACTTGATCTTGTGGATTCTCCACATTAGTACTCCTATAGGACAAGTTTAGATGACTCCTATAGTCTTGACTGAACCCATAATTTTGCACAAATACTTACCCATTTACATAGCTAACCTCTAACTGATCATTATCCTCTTCATCACCAAACTCTATATAGAGAGGTGCTTCCCCATTCTCATCAACAAAATCGAATGTCTTTTGGTTCCTCTTTTTTATTCATTTGATTTGGTTCACCTTGTTCCTCAGTTCCAGATTCCTCTTTTTGGTTTATTTGATTTGGTTCACCTTGGCTGTCAGCTCATCAATCTTTTGAGCTTTCACACTACTGACCTTACTTGTTCTATCATACTTAAGAGACTTGTTACTAGAACTTACAGCCAAGTTCTCAATCAGCTCATTGGCACCATCCTTGGACTTTGTCATAAAATCGCAATTGTTGTCTACATTCAAGGCATTCCTATAGGCCCAATCAACACCATGATAGAAAGTGTCCATAATTTATTCATCAGTGAATCCATGATGAGGACACTCTCTTTGGTACTCCATAAATCTTTCCCAAGCCTCACAAAAGGATTATTTGGAATGCTGCTGGAATGAAGAGAATTTGTTCCTTAGAGATACAGTCTTGGACTTGGTGTAGAAGTGATCCAATAAGACTGATCTACACTCAGCCCATGTTGTTAAAGACTCAGGTGACAATGACTTAAGCCAACATGAAGCTTTGTCCGCTACAGAAAAAGGGAACAACTCGCACTTTAGAAAATCATGAGGTACCCCCATTTGAACGAGTTGTGCTGCAGATTTTTCAAAATTTTTCGATGTGGTCCATCGGAATTTCTGCAGGCAGTCCATGGAACAAGTGCTGCTTCACTAATGTGATCATTTGAGGCATGATCTTAATGGATTACCTCTGAATTATAGGTGGGATAATCGCGGCTCTGTTTTGATAGAAAGCATGCAGATTATCCTTGCCTCCAATGTCAGGCTGCTGCTGCTGCCGCCTCTCTTGCTGCTGTCGCATTTTTTTCCATCTGCTGTGGAAGCCTGTGCAGCTCAGCTGCCATTTCACCATTGCCTCTGTCGTTCATTTTGACGGTATTAGGCACAGTCCTAACTCTGTTTTGTTTGTTTACTCGTTTTGTTCTTGCTAACCATTCGTTGGTTAAAGTGATTAGATTTTCAGATCGTTTACTTCTTGTGATCCTTGTGGTCATACACCTGAAATATACGCAATAGAAAAGAAGGAAAAACGAGTTAGAAAAATCTTAGAAACTTCAAACCAAGAAACAAAGGCAACGCTTTAGTCCCCAGCAACGGGCGCCAAAAACTTGATACACTGTTTTTAGTGCTTCATTTCTACTGCAAGTCCACAACTTATAATTGTAATACAGAAAAGTTTGGTTTCCAGAGCAATAGTGTTACACTATGAATCTAAAAGGAATTGAAAGGAACCTAAAACAGAAATTTGGTTTGGTTGTTTCACTAACATGCAACAGAATTAAACAATGAACTAAAATCAATAAAACAAGACGTTAGACCAGTGAATTTTCGCAGGAAATTCAGAGCTCATGATCAAAGAACTATTCAGGGGACAATTTAGAATAAGTTTTGAACTCAAACATAAAAAATAATATCAATCCACTGTCGTGGCATCAACAACTTTGTCTAACACCCAAGAATTCAAAACTATCGTTTGAATCTAAAAATCGCAAACAAGCATTACTGAACAGGTTCGATTTGTTCACAATTCGCCTTAACATCAACTGTCGTTGGCTAAGGAAAAATCGCTCACCAAAGTCTCTTCTAACAACCTATTACATTTTTGATGAATATATTAACCTAGAACCATGAATCAAGTGATCAGTTCAATCTAAGAATTAAGACTAACTAATGGTGGAGACAATCAATTCTAGCCTTATTTGTGTTCAATCCATCAACTCGTGAATACCGTTGAAGTCCTTGGTCTAACTAGAGAATCTACTCAGACATGGAAGAATTAAACATAGCAATAGATGAAAAGGAATCCACGAAATATAAATGAGAGATAAGAAGGGTTCAGAATTCTTCTCAAGTGTAACAGAGATTTTTCTTCCAAATCTTACAAGTAGAAAGCTCTAAAAACTTTATGGAAAATGTGTCTTCATCTCAAAATAAACTTAGAAAAGTGTTCAGTGATATTGTTTCATGGTACGGCTCACGCTTTCTCTTCTTTCTCGCATCCCAAAACTAGGTAAGTGGGGTTTCCATATTCGTTTCCGGCGGATAGAGTGGATGCTCCAAAGTGGAGCAGGTGCTCCATCGAATGCTCTGCTTCAAACTTAGATTTTATCCTTCATTTCGAGTCTTTTTTGTTCCAGAGCCTCTAATTCCTCAAATCTGCGTTTATAGCCTCCTAGTGACCTAAAACGATTCGATAAAGACCAAAAAGACTCGATAAAGACTAAGAAACAATGGTTAAAATGAGGTAAAATCGTTTAATTTCAAGAAGGTGATATAGTTATTGGATGTGGAAATAGCAACGACCTGGATGGCGGACCCAGTAATTAATTTGAGGGGTGTCAAAATGTAAATGAAAAAAAAAAAAATATATATATATATATATATATATTACAAAGGGTTTTGGGCAAGATCGAACCTAAGTTTGGGGGTTCAAAAGACAGGGTTCACCAAACTACTAACAAATTTGTATTTTTTAAAAGCACTTTTAAAAATTTATCAAGATTTATGTGGTGACATGTGACACCTCATTCTCCTTAGGGCCTAAGTGGTTCAAACGTAGCGGATGCGGGAGTTTTCGGAAGTGGGCGGTTGCGGTTTCAAGCGTTATTAAGCGATTCATATGACTGACGCAGCGGTTGATAACGGGTGCATTTGTGGAATACTTATGACTGTTTGATTTGCAGATGCAGTAGCGATTAAAAACAAAATTAGCACTATAAATATATTATATAGTTATATACAGCATAAAAAATTATATTATTATAATAAAATATAAAGTCATTAATCTAAAATAATTAATAGTAAAAAAATTGTATATTTTTTATAATTTGGTTGAAGTTATGATTTCAATGAAGAAATTGTTCATTTTATGAAAAATTAATGTTAGATTTAGAAAATTTTAGTTTATTATATTTATATATATAATTTAAGTTTATTATATTATATTATATATATATATAATTTTAGTTATTATTTATATATATATATATATATATATATATCTGTCCAATTTATTCATATATTTCATAATTCTGATAACCAAATATACTATACTTTTTAAGATTAACTAACTTATTTTTATGTATATTCTTATTTTAAATGAATTTTTTTTAATAAAAATTTACTATTATTTTACTTTATTATTTTATATATTTATATATAGCTTCAAATTTATTTCATAATTGTAATATATAAAGTTAAAATTTTTAATTTATTATATTTTTATGGTTAACTAACTTATATATATATATATATATATATATATATATATATCTTATTTTAAATGAATTTTTAACATTTTAAAAAAATTTAAAATTTTGTTTTTATCGTCACCCGCAACCGCAAACGCTAGCGGAAAACAGCTTTTGATTTTGAGCGATTTAGAGCGATACGGAGCGGCAGAAAGCGTTTTCTGTGATTGTTACTGAACGCTAACAAGTGCTACCACTTGCAAAAGTTGTGTTTGTAGGTGATAGCGGAAAAACCAATCGACACCTTAGTGGGTCCGCCAATGGACGGTGATCATGGTGAAATAGGAATGTAAGAGAGATGAATGCGGAATTTGAAGGAGAAAACTGATGGTGGAATATGGATTAGATTGAAATGATGGTAGACGTGGTATTTATATATAGATTAGTGTTTGGTAACGGTTGACGGAGGTCGATTGGTGGGAATTAAATGAATGATGATGGATTGAAGGTTTGATTGCAGGTGAGTAGGGCACAATCATGGAGTCCAAAATGAGCTCATTGTTGGAGATAAGCTTGGTTTATTAATGAATGTTTTGATTCATTTGAATATTTTTTGTTGATTGACGTGAAATGCAAAAATTTCAAAGATAATTGTTAAATGAGAAAAGAGTATATGTGACGCAGGATGCTTGTTAGAAAAGATATTGTGATATTTAATGCTCAGCTTTAGAGATAAAAAATGTGTATACGAGGCATTATAGTCGCTTTAATTGTAGAAGAATATGCGAGGTGTGATGCTAGACATATATATTACGAGACTTAGTGCTCGGCTTTATGCGAGACACGATGCTCGGCTTTAATCCTTTAACATGTGTTTTTTGCTCATTGTTAAAGCAGGGCTTTGGCCGCAATGACACTCCAACAGAACTGGCCAGGTCATGGATGCTCAATTTTGTGACGAATGAGTTCACTGATGGTGATTTATTTTTAAGACGAGCATGGATGATGATCACGGTTCGATTTGAAGACGAACAGACAATGATCATAGCTCGAAGACGACGATCAGGTCTCGTGAAATTATTACCACAATACGGTTTTAAGACGCATGTGGTTGCTGCTTGATTTTAAAACAAGAAGATTGAAGGCGATCATGCTTCGACTTTAAGACAAAGATGACAGCGGTTCGGTTTTAAGACGAACATGTTGCTGATGATCACAGCTCGGTTTTAAGACGAACATAGTAAGAATGATTTTGATTCGGTTTTAAGACGAGTATGATGTTAACGATCACAGCTCGGTTTTAATACGAACAGAGTGATGATAGTCATCGCTCGGTTTTAAGACGAGAATGTATAAATAGTGTAGGAACGCAAATTCTACAATAGGGCTAACTGAATAATTGTAAAACATTTTGAATAAATAAATCGATATAAAATACATAAAATACCAATACAAGAATTTGGAAAGACGGATTTGCACAGGCGAGACACTCTTTCCTTAATTTTATAAACGCTCGTAGTGTGACGGTTGCATGGCATTTCAAAATTTCAGGATACAACTGCATATGTTTCTGTCTTCCATCACTGAAGAATAGAACCTATCGAATATTTTTCTGTGTGCTACTTTCAAGGACAATAAAAAAGAAATGAAAAGAGAAAAAATAGAAAAATAATTGCAAGAGATTGTTGTATTCATTGTGTATATATAATGAGAGAAATAGACTATCATTTTATAGTCTAAAATATTTGGAGTTTTATTTCTCAAATTAATTGAGCAATAAGGAGAAATGAGTTACAAGATATTGTCATCAATTGCTAAATTGATTCTGACACCTTAATGCTTCGACATAATTGAATTCAATATTGATCAGATACCAAAAGTAAAACCTAAAGCAAAAAGACTGGTTTTTGGACCGAGGCCCGTATACCCGAATCCGGACTTAACCCCATACCAAAGCCCGAGCTCATCTTGTCTCGGTTTGGTGCACGCGCATGGTTTTATATGGATTCACTCATTTCTACAATTTTCCTAAGGTCTTTAACCTTGTTAGATTTTCTCCTCAATAACCGCTATTTCTATTTATGTCTTTTCATACAAAATACATTGGATAAGCATTTTTCATTCAAACAAACTCTAATTTTGAAAATTGAGTTCCAACAAATAGTTATTAGAAAACTTATCTTGATGAGTCGAGATGAATGTGTTGACTGACGGAGTGTATTTAACCTGATGAGCCGGTGCAAGGTATGAGCTCCCATTAAAATCCTTCTTTTTTTTTGCTTGTCAAAGATGAATTGACGAGTTTATGGCGTGTCGTAGTGCTGGCGAGCACAAATGATATTCTCGACGTGGTATGTCGAGATGAATTTAAAGAGCTAGTGAGCTCAATAAATGTGAAACTCGGTTATGATTGAATTATTGAGTATTGTGATTGGGCGTTGTTGGGCTTCACACTGTGATGAGGCCCAAGTTACTTGTTGTGCTGATGCACATATGTCTTTTAATAACACAAACCTCTGGATCTGAATGGGCTTTGTTTGTGAAGTGAGGACTAGATTTCTTCGATAGTGATGTTTCGAGAGGTCGTCTTTTGAGGAGAAGTCATGGACGAGCTGCCACTGATGGAACTCACGTGAAAAAGAAAGTCGTGAGAGAGCTTCTCTCTCCCCATTTTTTTTTACTAGATCTTGTGGTCTCACTCCCAAGAATAAAAGGCAAGAACTTGTGCGTTCGTTATTAAATCAAAAGTAATATGCTCCAAGCTACCCGAAAACTATTAAACAATTGAAAAGAATTCTAATCGTAATATAGAAGAGGTTGAATTCATAGATACTCAAAATTTGCACAATAGATTAATAGTTTTTGAAGTAAGCTAAACAAAAATAATTGTCTTAAAAGAAAAAAAATGAAATCAGAAAAGTTGTAAGTTCGAAGGGAGAAACACTAGACTTAGGGAATCTCTTTCGGTAAATTAGAATTTCAAACTAGAAAGAATATTGAGGGTTTAATTAAGTACTGTTCTTGAACTCGAAACACAATATCTAAATCAATCAACCTTCGTTGTAGAGATTCCTATGCCTAGATCCTTGAATTTCAAATTTCTTTGCAAATTCAACAACAGTTTAAACATGCAATAAACTCAGGTTCGATAAGTTCACAAAATTCTTAAACCAAATTCTTTTGCGAATAAGTATTTTGCTCATCTAAGATTCTTTTTTGGAAATCATAACACTTTCATGTCTACCAGTTATCCTATGATCTAAATTCCAAGTGATCAATTTAGAACTAACATTATATTCATTCCAGATGAAGAAGCCATATGATTATCCTAACAATTCTATCTGATTCAACAATTGATTATTATTCTAGAAAAACCGCAAATCAAACAAGCAGATTACTCAAACATGGTTGATAAAACACAAATCATTGACTGTATAAATTGCATTAAGAAATCAAAAGAAGTAAGGGAGTTCGAAAACTTCTCTCTAACAAAGTGAGTTCAGATTTGTCTCTCCAAAGCTCTCTTGCAATCTCTCTCAAAAGTCTCAAGATAAAATCAAAGATAAAGATAAACGTGGCTTTTAAAACCTAATTATAGTCTAAATCACGAAAAGGACTTGTTTTGCAAATAGATAGAACTTCTGGGAAATTTCCTTTTTCTTCAAAACTTGAAAACCCCGCAGAATGTGGAATCCCGGTCGGTGTCGACCGACACCAATGAGTGGTGTCGACCGACAGCAAGCTCAAAGATGGTCACCGAGTTGCTGATGTAAGATCAAGGGTGGTTCGACCAAGTGGTCGGATGGGACTTGAAGATTGGTTGTTCAACTCTCCTCTTCAAACCAGGGGATGGTCTATGGAATGAGATGGAAGGATGGAATCAAGCTAGCTGGTACACTCTCTAGCCGGATCGGTCGATGGAACAAGATGGAGTGGGGAAGGAAGACACCACAACACTTTATGTATTGAAGCTTTGATAAGTCAAGGATTTTCTCAGGTCGATATGACACATGACTTAAGACTTGCAAAGAGATTGTACTTAGACAAAAACTCAGTTCCTGACCTATGCTGGGAAGACAGATCCGCGACAGTATATGACCGCTTTCAGCATCGCCATAGGGAGGGTCCATTTCTCTCTGGAGGAACTTGACGTCGGCTACTGCCAACTATTCGTGGGAAATATCGACAGAGATGCCCTTAGTTTGTTCTCCAAACTCGAAGCGAACTCGATCGATAATTGTCACCAGCTATCCACGACATTCCTCAAACATTACTCGATGCATATCGAAGAGGAAGCATCAGAGGCTGACCTATATACACTATCGCAGGGTCCAAAAGAAACACTCAGATCTATCATCGACAAGTTCAGGACGATCGTCTCGAAAGTGTCAATCCCGGACAAGATCACCATCATCGCCCTACGAAACGCCTTGTGTCACGAATCACCCTTTCGCGCCATATGAAATTGAAAAAACCGGCAACTCTGGAAGATCCCCTGCACCGTGCCACCCTGTTCGTCGAAATGGAGGTAGAACGGACAGTCCTTGTAAAAAAGTATGCCGCCTTTACATCACTCAGAAAGGAGAAGCCAACCACAGAATATCAAGAGCCTCGGAAGCATTTTTATCGTCACTATAAAAAGGATAATCGCGAGAAGAGACCGGGAAAAGTCTTTCAAGTGGGAGAATCAAATCGGCAATCGCCGAACCGCCCGTGGAATATTTACCAAAGAAAGGAGGATCCAAAGTCATATTGTGACTATCATAAACGAGCATGTTGAGGACTGTCACAATCTTAAATACTTCCTCTTCGCCAAATTCAAAAAAGGAGAATTGAACCTCCCAATCGCGGATCCCCCAGGTTTGACGGACAAAGCAACACGTGGCAGAGGCCCGAAATGGAAAATTGGCCCGTCCAGAGTATAGTACTGGCCGAAGCCGAAACACCCAAGCGCGATAGGGACGAGCACGGCAGCGAAGCGGCACCGCCACCACCTCCTCCCCACCGAAGGATAAACATGATAATGGGAGGCCTCTTGGAAAGCCATGATTTGGTGAGATCGATCAAGGAATACGGCCGCCAAAGCGCAAAACAAATAAATAAAAATTTATGCCAACGAGAGGCAGGTGGTAACCATGGATCCGACCTCAAGAATAATCACTTTCACCGAGGAAGATATGCTCGGATCAGATCAACCGCACAACGATCCCCTCATTATCGAACTAATGATTGCAGACTGCGAAGTCACCAAAATATTTGTCGACACTGGCAGCTCGATAGATCTCATCTTCAAAGAGACTCTCTAGAAAATGGAATTAAGGGACTACAAACTCAAGCCCCGAGCCAAACCGTTAACAGGCTTCGGAGGAGACACCACAATGACCACCGGAACAATCAAGCTCCGCGTTTACATCGGCAGAGTAACGATGGTGGTAAAATTTGTGGTAGTGGATAGGCCGGCAATTTACAACGTCATACAATGCAAGCCGTGGCATCGACATACCACCAGTGCATCAAATTCCTGGCACCTGCAGGTCTCTGCACGATCAGAGGGAACCAAACAATGCCACAAAGTTGTTTCCTTACAGAGCGAAAACTTCGTGGGGGTGCTCCAGTGTGCCTCGTTGTAAAGACTGGCAACCAAGGAGAAATGCCATCGCAAGACAACCCTCCGCGAGAAGAAGTCGAACTGGTCGGCCTCGATCAGAAAAGTCCAGAGAGGCGAATCGCTATCGGCACCAAACTGACAGCTGAACTTAGAAGCGACCTTGTAAAGTTTCTAAAGAGCAACCTGTCAACTTTCGTATGGTCAACAAACGATATGGCCGAAATCGATGCAGGTGTCACTTGCCATGAGCTCAACGTGGATCCCACATACAAACCCATGAAGCAGCAAAGGAGGAAGCTGGGTCCGGAATGAGCCAGAGCGGTGAATGAAGAAGTCAAGAAATTAACAGAAGCCGGTTCGATTACCGAGGTGTGTTACCCAGAATGGCTAGCCAACCCTATAGAAGTAAAAAAGGAAAACAGTTCCTGGAGGGTCTGTGTCGATTTCACTGATTTAAACAAAGCTTGCCCAAAAGACAGCTTCCCTCTCCCGCATAACGACCGGATCGTGGAAGCCACCGCAGGAAACAAGCTATTGTCATTCATGGATGCCTTCTCAAGGTACAATCAAATCGCGATGCATCGCGAGAAAACGGCTTGCATCACGGACCAAGGAATGTATTGCTATAAAGTAATGCCTTTTGGCCTCAAGAACGCAGGCACCACCTATCAACGTCTCGTCAATAAAATGTTCGCCAAGCAGCTAGGACGCACAATGGAAGTTTATATAGATGATATGCTCGCCAAGTCCATCTCTGCCAAAGATCATGTTATCCATCTGCAAATATGCTTTGAAACGCTGAATGAATACGAAATGAAGCTAAACCCGGCTAAGTGTACCTTCGGCGTCACACCAGGCGAATTATATCATTACGCGAAGACGGATAGAAGCAAACTCAAAAAAGATCGCAGTCATCCTTGAGCTTCCTTCTCCAAGAACCCCTCGCGAAGTGCAACGGCTGACAGGTCGCATCGCGGCCCTCAACCGCTTCATCTCGCAGTCAACCGATAAATGCCTCCCATTCTATCAACTCTTAAAAGGGAATAAGCGTTTTGAATGGACCGACAAATGCGAGGAGTCATTCAAGAAGCTAAAAGAAAATTTGGTCACTCCGCCGGTCCTTGCCAAACCAGAAGAAGGGGAAACACTTTTCCTATACATCGCGGTAACGAAATCAGCGGTCAGTAGAGTATTAGTTGGGGAAGACCGAGGAGAGCAGAAACCGATTTTCTCGATGACGCGGAAACGAGATATCCAACCCTAGAAAGAGTGACCCTCGCGGTAGTGATCTCGGCCAGGAAACTTCGCCCTTATTTCCAATCTCATTTGATCATGGTCCTCACAAACCAACCACTGCGGACGATTCTGCACAGCCCAAGCCAGTCGGGACGGTTGGCGAAATGGGAAATCGATTAAGCGAATACGACATCGAAGATGGAGGCCGTACATGCGCCAAATCACAGGTGCTGGGAGATTTTCTCAACTCACACAGGACCTCGCCACCGAGCTACCAGTCGAAGATTGTTGGACCCTACATGCTGACGGTTCGTCATCACGACACGGCTCGGGCATTGAAATCCGTTTGGAAATACTCGAGCAATCGTTTCGACTGGCCTTTCCGGCGTCGAACAACGAAGCGGAATACGAGGCCCTTTTCGCTGGGCTCCGACCAGGCCATCGGCACGGGACATATCGATGCTTTTTGTGATTCGCAGCTCGTCGCCTCACAGTTCAGCGGGGATTACGAAGTGAAGAACAAATGAATGGACGCTTATCTAAAGGTCGTCCACGAACTAGCAGCAACCTTCACCAGCTTTACTTTGACTAAAATACCAAACGCAGATAACACCTCGGCTGATGCACTCACCGCCCTCACATCCACTTCTGACCCAGACCAATGGCGAATAATCCCGGTCGAAAGCATCGACAAACCTAGTATCGAGCTAGCCCATGGCGTCAACCTCGTTAATGCACGGGATGACGAACATGACAACGCAGAAGACGTCGTACCTATGGCCAATTCGGAGGACGATGCTCAGGACAATGTGCCACTCCCCGAAGATTGGCGGAAAGAAATTCTTGTCTATATCACAGCCAGCAAAACCCCCTCAGATAGGTGGGAAGCTTGCCGGCTCAAGGCCAGAGTGGCTAGATATATCCAGATGGAGCTCGTCAGACATCCTCCTCTCCTGCATTAACGGAGACGAAGTCGAACGGGTCATGATGGAGACCCACTAGGGGGCCGGTGGGAATCATTCTGGAGGACGATCTCTAGCTCTAAAAATATAAAAGCTAGGGTACTACTGGCCAACTATGGAATCAGATTGCCTCAAGTATGCAGCCAAGTGTGAGAAGTGTCAAAGGTACAGCCCAATGATCAGATCGCCAACAGAACTCCTTAAAACCACGACTCCTCCTTACCCATTCATGCGCTGGGCGATGGATATTGTAGGACCACTGCCGGCTTCCCACCAGAAGCGTTTCCTCCTCGTACTGACAGACTACTTCGCTAAATGGGTGGAAGCCGAAGCCTTCGCGCACATAAAGGATGTCAATGTCCGAAAATTTCTATGGTGCAATATTATCTCTCGTCATGGACTGCCTTACGAGATCGTAACAGACGTTGGCTCCCAGTTTATCTTGGCAAACGTCGAAGGCTTCTGCGCGCGATGGGTAATATGACAGAGTAAATTAACACCAAGATACCCACAAGGAAACGGACAAGCCTAGACAACGAACAAAACAATTTTAGACAGCCTCAAGAAAATATTAGAGGAAAGAAAAGGGGTCTGGGCTTACGAATTAGACAGAGTACTCTGGTCCTACAGGACAACGCCTCGGACCTCGACGGGCCGAACCCCGTTTTCGCTATGCTACGGCATGGAAGCCATGGCCTCAGCCGAAGCAAGCGTGCTGACGTTAAGGCGCACGATGATGGTGGATCATTCCTTGGAGAACGGCGAAATGATACATCATAGGCTAGATTTTCTTGAGGAATAGTGCGATCAGACATTATTAAAAATCCAGAACTATCAAAACGCCGCGGCTCGATACTACAATAAAAAAAGTAAAGGGTCGGCATTTCGCTGAAAGAGATCTGGTCCTCCGAAAAGTCTTTCAAGGCACGCTGAATGGAATGCAGGCAAGCTCGGCGCGAATTGGGAAGGACCATACATCGTCTCCAAGATCGTTAAGCCCGGTGTTCACGAACTAACGACAATGGAAGGAGATGCGATCCCGCGATCCTGGAATTGAACAACCCTCAAAAGATACCATTATTAGACCCCGAAGGTCCAACCCGTTTATCCGCAATGGTCTAAAAAAAAAAGGACGATCTCTGCATCCCTTTGAAACCGAACTACAGAATGGCTTGATCTCTCACTGATACGTAGGCAGCCTTTAAAATGGTGCAGCTATAACAATAATAAAAATTGTAAAGTTCAAACCAAACTGTCTCATTTGCAACCTACGACTTAGGTGTATTTAAATTATATAAATTAAATCCCACTTCCTGGCCAGTTGTGTGGGAAAGAAAAATGTTCCCCAGAGAACAATATATTTAGGGGACTTAATTTTTGCCCGAACTAAAGCCGGGGCCAGTCCCGCGACGACTGAAGTCACTACCTTTCGCACCACCTTTTTGGCACTGACGGGATGGCTTAAGTCGAAGGAGTAAACCGAAAACTTCTCGAATCCGACCAAAGAAAACGACCAACAAAATGAAGAATGTCGTGTTAAAGCATAGAATTATATATTACCAATAAAAACAGGATTAGAAATAAAGTAACAAGGAGAAGGTACAGAAAAGATCAGAACTCCGTCGCAAGTACAGCCAAAGTGCCGACAAGTAAAATCATCCTAATTAGGGGGAGATGATGGCCCAACCACCTCGTCACCGGGAGTCCACGAAGAGGGGGATGCAACAGGAGAAAGCGGAGAAATCGTTAGATCAGCCTTGGTCAGATCGATCATATTGTAGGCTTCCACCTTCGCCTTAGCCAAAGCATAAGCAACCTCATGCTCTTTGATGCGCTCAACAAGAATCAAAATTCCTTCTTCCTTGTACAGATTCGAGATGTCAAGAACCCCCTTTATTTGATTCTCATCCAGAACCAGCTCTTGAACTTTCTCCTGGTCCTTCAAGTAATCTATTACTTTCTTTAGAACAGGACCGTACTTCCGAATCATCCCCGATTCAACCCTCTCCCGTTCGCGCAACACAGCATGCAGCTTCTCTTGGTCCTTCTGTGCTAGCTCCGACACGAATCATTCGCCCTCCCGAGCCATCCGATCCTGAAGTAATCTCTCGCGGTTAGCAGCTTCGGAGAGCTTGGCACGAAGATCGGCTATCTCCTCTTCGCGACCAGCCATATCAACTGCCTTCGTCTTCAGATCCATGATCTCGGCACCCATCACGATCGCTTTCTGCATTGCGGCCTCCAAATCCCGGTGAAGAAGGGTGGATACCCCTTTATCTCTTTTCAGCTTACGTTCGTAGGACCGAATGTCCGAATTCATCTGGGAAAGCCCTGCGAAATATCAACAAAACTCAGCACCCAATAACAATTTAAAAGAAAATAGAGTCAGGGAATGCATGCAAACCTTGGCAAAATAACCAGAGGCTTTTACATAGCCCGCACCCTCTTCGAGACGATCGGCAGAGGGTAACAGATGCAAACCACTCCTCAGCCGGCGAAAGAACTCGGTGCAAGATATATCATCATTTTAAACAGGGAACTCATTATAACGAAAGACAAAGCCGAATGGAGAAGCAAGACCCCCCCCCCCTTTCTGTCTTTTAGAGGCATGCGCCAGGAGACGTGCCAACAAGCAAAGTCGATGAAACAGGCGGCTCGCCAGGAATAGTCGGCTCGTTCGACGGACCCGTATCAGGAGAACGCCGCTCCCTGTCCTCCTTGACGCCCGCCGAATGAACCAAAGTCGGAACTTGGGTTTACGGAAAGTCATCAGAAATCTCCTCACCAGCATTCGGGCCGGGCAGATCCTCTTCCCGAGTTCCTGAACTCTGAGGGACATGAGCTGGTGTCGAGGCAAGGATCGCTTCAGCGACATCCACGCCGACGGAGGCTGAGACAGAATCCCCTCCAACCTCGGGGCGAGAAGTGGAACGCAGAGACCCAGCATAGTTAGATAATTCCTCGGTACCTTGACCATTTTCCTTTTTGTTTTTCCGGCTATTCCCTCAGAACGATAGGGAAATGAGAACGAACTCTGATGAATTGGAAGAAGTGTCAAAATCAGGAGGGAAAGGAAACAGACATTAAAACACACAAACGTACGGCCAACCGACCTAAGACAGGACGAGCGAAAGCCACTCTAACTCTCCCTCTAGTAAGATCGCCCCACGTGATTTTCCCAGGCTCGCGAATGCACCGAATGTCATCCCGAAAGGTTGCCGGCTCAGGAAGAAAGTTGCGATCTGCAAAAAGGGAAGAAAGAGTACGAAGAAGGACATAAGAAGCCAACTCACCGACCAAGGAGAACTCTATATCTACCGGGGTGCGGATTCCAATCTGATCTGAATGAAGCACCAAGATCGTGGACCAAAACACTGTCAATTTTCAAGTAGAAGAATTTTCGAAGCCAATCATTAGCCTTGCTCGGCCGATTAGAAATGATACCATAATCAGATTTGATATTGACGTAAAAAGTTTCGGGCATCTTTGAGGCATTAGAACAAAAAGACGACATCGCTTCAAAAAACAGCAGGTCGACACTGATGTTCCTCCCTCCCCAGGACCATCACAGCCACCATATTTCCAATAGCAGCCAGCGTGAGTTGAGAAATTGTGATGTTCTGCGCGTCGCAGTAGGAGGTCAGAAGTCGCGGCAACGGAAACCAGAGCCTCGCCTGATTGAAATACTGTTCGGACAAACAATTATACCCTGGTGGGACAGTCCAAGGCCTCTCACCTTCCACCACACGACGGAGAACTAATTCTGGAGGGAAATCATGCTCCGCATGCATATTCTTCAGTGACTGCGCACGTAAGATAGAGTCAAATCCCTCTAACACTTTCGGAGCCTTTTTGTCCTTTTTGGAAGAAGGTTCGGTATCAGAACCTCTTTGGGCTGACAGAAGAAGGCCCCACGATCACCGCCCCAGCAGGGCACAAGTCACCAGTCATCCGGCGAGCGACAGGTTGGTCATCCAAAGAATAATGTCCAGGTGATTGATTGATGGCGACGAAGGGACTTCAGGGGAAAGGCCGCCGCTCCGCGTGGCGGAAGATTCGCTGGATTCGGCATGGATTTTCTCCATATCACGAAAGAACAGATCGGTTGAGCCGGAAAAATTACCAGAGACCCCAAAATCAGCAAGGAAAAGAAGAAAGAAAGCTAAATCTGAAGTAAAGGGAAGAAGATCGGGTAACGATAAAACGTGTTAAGGAGACAACAAAGAAACAAAATGAAAAGAGCTCACATCAAGTAGAGAAAGAAAATAAAGTACGGTGTTACCTTTAAAAGGACAGAAGTGGGGAAGAAAAGAAAGGAATCTGTGCGTTTATAAAATAAATCAGCATACAGACGACCGAGACAAGATCATCATTGCCCGAACCGGCGCTCCAATCGATGGGACAACGAAGGGACCTATCGTGTAGACGACGGTTCGAGAATCCCAACGACGGATACCTCATGTCGACACACAGAAATGTCACATCATAGCTAGAAAAGGCGCACTTCGATTTTGCCAAACCTACCTCTAGCAAGCAACAGAAGTTTGCGATTCTTCCATTTCTGTATTTTTGTATTGCTGGAGGTGGGTCTCGATGACCCTTGGTGAGGCCCACCAAAATCGACTTCAGCCCAGCAAGGTGAGGATCGATGATCGGTAAGATACACTCTACAAGGGCCCAAGCCCAAAGAAGTCAAAAAGAAATCAGGTCATGTCATCGAGGACAAATGATGACCTGCAAAGCCGACCTAACCACTACAACTGATACAATCTCCAAACATACCAGCGGATAAGGGGAAGAGCCTACTTCTTCATAACGATTCATAGGCGGCGCAATGGTCCTATTTCCCACTCATAGTCTTATGTCTCACATAAAACAAAGGTTCGGATAGTATAAATAAGAGCATTAAATGTCATTAAGGGAGGGCAGAAAAATTAGGTAGAAGAAAGAAGACCGAGAAGGAGAGAACTGAAAAAGAGGGGGTTCCCAGACGAACATATTGGCTTAACGACCTGTTCATCTCAGAATCAATAAGAGCCGTCTGACTCAAATAATATATATATATATCTTTCTTCAAGAGCCACTATTTCTCTCAAACCGAGAGTCTCGTCCCATTTCATCCTTAATTAAAATAACCTCACCCGTTCAACAGCGATATACATTCAACAAAGTCCACCATTGTTAAGTGTTTTCTGAAAATCGATGAAGAGCTGAACAGTGTTTGTAGAGCTTGTGACGTTGTAGGGATAGTCTGTGAAGTTGTTCTATAGCGAGTTGACGAGTTGTTTACGATGCGAGCTCGTATTGAGAGCTCGTTTTGAGCCTGAACTGACGAGTAGATGCAGAATTTGAGATTGTCTTCTGCTGATGCGTGAGAGCTGCAGTGAGTTTCTTTTGCTTCTTGTCTTCAAATCTTTTGATAATTGTTTACTGGATTTCTCCTTGTTTTGCAGACCTTATCGGAGCTTGATTACGACTGGAACTGACATGAATCGCTCTGCTTTTGTTTTGTTTTTTTTTTTTTTTAGAGTTTGAGAGCTCGTTTCCACGTGTAAAACGCAAGAGATTGTGAGCATTCATATGAACTTATGGTCGTGGTTGTCATCGTGGTGGCGACGAGCTCCGGGCTATAACTTTTACTTTAAGCCCAAACTGTGTTAGAGACTTGAATCCGTTCTGGGCAGCGCAAGCTCATGCTGCTCGTGATTGCATCATCATGCTCGACGCTTGATGATGTTCGAAGTGATCGCCACCCGAAAAGATGAGCGGCACCTTCCTTTGCAGGAGTTTAGTACCACTTCTTAGAATTGCAGATTGCCATGAATCACTGAAATTTGAGTTTATCATGTAGAAGAAGAAGATCCTGATCGATCGCTTGTTTTATTTTTTATTTTTTATTTTTTTGGCATGTCCTTGATTTCTAGATCCAGCTGTGTTGAAAACTTGCTCCTGAGATGACAGAGTAGAACTTAAGTAGCTTATTCGTGAGCTAATGAACTGGATCGTAGTTTTGAAAACTCTTCAGTTTTGACGCCGTCGACATGAGGTGACAATGGTTCGTTCCGTCTTCTGCACGAAATCATGTTACGGCAGCAAATTTGTGTAGAAAAATGTCTGTATCATGGGGAAGCATAATTTTCATCGATAATTAATGCACCAAGAGAATCTAATTCAATTTTGATATGCGGTTGACCGAACCAATAATAAAATATTAAAGTATTGAGTCCACTAAATCAAAGCACCAAAGTTTGATGATTATATAGAAAAGATCGGTTGATTCATATAAACTTATCTTAATGATGATTGCGAAGAACGAAGCCATGATGTGAGTTACGATGGAAACGTTAAGTATAAGTTAGGGTTCTTCTTTGATCGTCAATCTCCTCGTCATGAGGTGTTCGATGCTGTGTTCTTGTTCTCGTCGAGCTTCGGATTTAGAGTTTAATAATTCTCTGTCCTCACAGATGGTCCCAATTGTTGGACTCGAATTTTACATATCTAAAAATAATAAGAATTCAGTTTAGGTTTAAAATATTATCATATTATAAAGTTGAAATTCGATAATTATAAAAATTAGGTCATCAGGATTATCTTATCAGAAGATGAAAAAAATGTTTTATTGATTATAGCTGAACCTTGTGAAATGCTGCCTACGTACCCTTTTAAAGGGATCAAACCAATCATAGTTCTTTATTAGGGTTTTTAGAGAGAAATTGATTTTGTGTACGATTGAATAAATCTCTCCATGTTTTTCTGTCTATTTTATGCCTTGACATGCCTCTTTATTTATACAGATTTTTAGGTCTGCTTTCTTTTTCTTTTTCTTCTAGGGTTTCCCTTTTTCTCGAAATATTCCTTTTTTTAAGAATATCTAAGGTTTTTAGCGGGCTAATCTTAATTTAAGAAGGACTTTTTATGAGGGACAAAGTCCATCTCCAACAAGCATGCGGACGCTGAAGCAATTCGAGGTCGGATGGAGAGAGAAACCTGGAGTTGGGAAGCATTATGTTATTAGGCCTGTTAGTGTTGCATATATATGGGTGAACTAAAGAAACCACTCCAAAATCGTATTGCAAAAGAAACATGGGGAAAAATATTTAAAAACACATGTTAAACTGAAGATGGTGATTTGGAGGTCTAAGGGAGGAGAAATTTAATAATTGTATAATTGTTATAAACTATTTTATATATTATATTGTTTCTTATATTACTCTATTTTATATTTGTGAGAGAGAACACATTAAAACAAAATGAATTATTATGTTTTTTAAATATGATATCATCTAACACTTGTGACAATACATTTATATAATAAACGTACGTCGGTCGAGAGTGGATAATTATTTACGTGTTTGATAAACACGTTTACAACAGTCCATACACGTGTTTATCAAACACGTTTACAACACTCCCCATTAATTATCAATCTCTATTATTGTATTGTATACTGCCTTGTTAAAACCTTATTATGGAAAAACTTGTTTTGGGATAAAAATCGTAATAAGGAAAAAAGAGTGCAGTAACGCCCCCTGGAGAAAATATATTTGTCTCTCCATAAATTCCGTAAATGACACATTCCGATACTTTGAACGTGTTTTCTGAATGTTGTAGTCGGAAGTGCTTTAGTGAATAAATCTGCAGCATTATCGCTTGAACGGATGTACTCGATATCCACTTCTTGATTCTTCTCAAGTTCTTGTATGTAAGAAAAAAATCTTGGGGGAATATGCTTCGTTCTGTCACTTTTGAAGTAACCTTCTTTGAGTTGAGCGACACACGCAGAATTATCTTCAAACATTTTTGTTGGCTCTTTCTTTGTGATTATTCTGTTTGATTCTTGTATATGATGATTCATTGATCTGAGCCATGCACATTCTCTACATGTTTCGTGGAGCGCAATAGTTTCTGCATAATTTGAGGAAGTTGCAACCAAAGTCTGCTTTTGGCAACACCACGAGATTACAGTTCCGCCAATTGTAAAAACATTTCCGGTTTGCGACCGAGATTTATGAGGATCTGATAAATATCCTGCATCTGCAAAACCAACTAGACTAAACTCGGGGGTGTTCTGATAAAATAATCCTAAATCAACTGTACCTTAGAGATAACAGAATATATGTTTTATTCCGTTCCAATGTCTACGAGTAGGAGATGAGCTGTATCTTGCAAGTAGATTAGTAGCAAAAGCTATATCTGGTCGTGTACAATTTGCAAGATACATAACCCCGCCGAACGCGCTCATATAAGGTAGTTCAGGACCTAATATTTCTCTGCTATCTTCACAAGGTCTAAATGGATCCTTGTCAACATTAAGTGATCTGTTAACCATTGGAGTACTCAAAGGATTTGTTTTATCCATATAAAAGCGTTTTAAAATTCTTTTGGTATAATTTGATTGATGCACAAATACTCCATCTTGGATATTCTCAATCTGGAACCCAAGACAAAATTTTGTCTATCCAAGATCTTTCATTTCAAACTCTTCTTTCATATGAGCTCTTGCATCATCAATTTCCTTTTGAGTTCCAATTAGATTTAGGTCATCAACATATACAGCAATGATCACAAAACCAGACGATGATTTCTTAATAAATACACAATGGTATATCACATTGTTTTCATAGCCTTTGCTTAGTAAAAATTCACTTAAGTGATTATACCACATGTGTTCGGATTGTTTTAATACGTAAAGTGATCGCTGTAATTTGCTCGAACAAATCTCTTTAGACTTTGAGTTTAATGCTTCAGGCATTTTCAATCCTTCCGCGATTTTCATGTATATATCATTATCCAGTGATCCATATAGATATGCTGTCACAACATCCATAAGGTACATATCTACCTTTCTAGATGCCGCTAGGCTCATTAAATACCTGAATGTGATTGCATCCATAACCGGAGAGTATGTCTCTTCATAATCAATTCCCGTTATTTGAGAAATACCTTGAGGAACAAGTCGGGTTTTATATGTTGTTATCTCATTTTTCTCATTTCTCTTTCGTACAAACACCCACTTGTACCCAACTGGTTTTACGTTTTCAGGTGTTGCGACAATAGGTCCAAAAACACTTCTTTTATTAAGGGAGAATAATTCAATTTGTATGGTCATCTTCCATTTCTCCCAATTATGTCTTTTCTGACATTCTAATATGGACCTTGGATCTGGATCACCACTTTCATGATCAGTTTCTTTAGATACAGAAAAAGAGAGTATTCCATCAATATTCATTTTTTTTATTTCTGATCCATTTCCATTCAGGGCATAGTTGATGGAAATCACATGTTTTTCTATTTCATTTTCATCATCTGGATTTTCATCATTATGTGGTTCTTCTAGAACCTTTTCATTTATGTCTTCTGGACATTTTTGTTCAACTGGTTCTTCTGGAACCTTTTTACTTTGTTCTCCCAATTTCTTTTTTTTCCGGAGTTTTTTTTCTTTAGAACCTATCAGTCTCCCCCTCTTCATCTAAACCCTTGGTTCATTTGCTATGTTCCCATCGGTCTATTCTTCTGGAACAATAATTCTTGATGGAACATTAGCAGCAGGTATATATGATTTCATCACTATTTTTGTATCTGTGAACCCATCTGGTAACTGATTTGCAAAATTTTGCAAATGTTTAATTTTCTGAACTTTAAGTTCACGTTGGTTTGTAGGGGGATCAAGGTGCAACAACGATGGTGTACACCATGTAACATCTTGTGGAACTTCTTTAATTCCTCCCCTTAACACTGAAAATTGATCTTCATTAAAATGGCAATCGGAAAACCATGCCGTAAACATATCACCAGTTGCTGGTTCAAGATATTGAATTATACTTGGTGACGTATACCCAATATATATTCCCAATCTCTTTTGTGGAACCATTTTTGTTCTTTGCGGTGGTGCTACCGGCACATCCAAAAACACGGAGATGAGATATATATGTCTCTTGGCCAGATGCTAATTGTATTGAGGAGTTTGTATGATAGGCACTTGGTCTTATTTGGAGCAGTGTCATTGCATGCAAGATAGCATGACCCCATATTGAAATTGGAAGCTTTGTTCTCAATATTAACGGTCTTGCAATCAACTGCAACCGTTTAATCAAAGACTCAGTCATACCATTTTGTGTACGAACATGGGGAACTGGGTGTTCAACATCAGTCCCTATTAACATACAATAGTCATTGAATGTCGATGAAGTGAATTCACCAGCGTTATCAAGCCTTACTTTCTTAATGGCATATTCAGGAAATTGTGCTTTCAACCTGATTATATGGGAAATGAATTTTGCGAAAGTCATATTTCGTGTGGTCAAAAGACACACATGTATATACTCGATGCGTCAATTAATACCATAAAATGCCGAAATGGCCCGCACGGTGGGTGGATCAGCCCACATCTATCTCCATGTATTTTTTTTCAGAAATACTGGAGATTCATTCCCAACTTTAGCTGGTGATGGCCGATTTATGATTTTTCCTTGAGAACATGCATTACATAAAAACTCCCCCGATTGTAAAATTTTATCGTTTTCAACGGATGGTCATTCGAATTTTGAACAATTTTTGTCATCATGACTGAACTGGATGCCCTAGCCTTTCATGCCAAACTTTAAACATACTAGTAAACTTCGGGTTTACTGTAACATATGATTCAGTCACATTTATTTTTGTGCAATATAATCCGGAGGATAACATTTTCAATTTTTCCAATATATGTCTCCTCTCCGATGTAATGCAAAGATATTCAATGCCATTTTTACTCACAGTCTCAATATGATATTTATTTCTGCGGATATCTTTAAAACTCAACAAATTTCTTTGAGACTTTGGGGAGTATAACACATTTTTTATTTCAAATTTTGTTCCCCTTAGCATTGAAAAACTGACTTTTCCGGAGCCCATAATAATTTTTGCATTGCCAGATATTGTACTCACGCTTTTGGCGGAGTCATTTATTTTGAGACAGGAGAAATATTTTTCATTGTTAATAATCATGTGCGTTGTAGAACTGTCTACCAGACATATCTCCATCCTGAATCTCAAAATCTAACATTTTTTGGATTTAAACATTCATAAAGCATGCATTAATAAGCATTTAAGTAGAAATGTAAAACTTATATTAGAAAGTGTTTATATTACAATAAAACTATTTTATAACAAAAAGTACATATCACATCAAAAACAGTTGGCTTTCTTTTTATTTATCTTCTTTAGGAAGACAACCATATATCACATCGTCTTTGTTGATACTCTCGGAATCAACCAGGAAATCCGTAAAATCGAGATGAGTATCATCATTCAGGCCATGAGAAGAAGGCCCAGAATCATTGAATATGAAATTGGTTTCACTTTCTTTCTCTTTTCTCTTTTTTGATTCCCGGTACAGATCGGCTAAATGTTTTGGTGTAGGACAAGTACGTACCCAATATCCCTTCATGCCACATCTGTAGCAAACACTTTCAGTTTGCTTTTTCACTTCTCGACCATCATCTCTTCATTGAAAATTCTTATGATTTCTTTTATTGTATGAATCATTATGACAGAATCCTCTTCCTCGTCCTTATCCACATCCTCGTCCATAACCGCGACCTCGGTTTCTACCGCGTCCGCGTCCACAACCTTGCCAATTATTATAATTGGATGATGCAACATTCACTTCTGGGAATGGAGCTGATCCAGTGGGACAAGTTTGATGGTTTATCATCACGAGTTCATTATTTTGTTCTGCAACAAGGAGGATTTGCATCAACTCCGAATAACGAGTGTATCCATTTATCAGGTATTATTGTTGCAGGACTACATTCCCAAGATGAAACGTGGAGAGGGTTTTCTCTATCATATCATAATCACTTATGCTTTCTCCACATAACACCATATTCGAAGTAATTCCGAACATTGAGGAATTATATTCACTAACATTTCCTGAAACCGGAGGTGTATCCACTCATGTTTGGCTTTTGGTAAGATCACATACTTCTGGTGATCAAACCTTTCTTTCAATGATTGCCAAAGATGCTGCAGGATTTTCTTTCGTGACATATTCAGCTTTTAAACCATCATGGATGTGATGAAATAAAAATATCATGGTTTTTGTCTTTTTCTCATCCGATGTCGTTTCCGACTTATCGATGGTTTCGAGAAGCTTGTCTCCTCTTAGGTGCATCTTTGCAGTTACTACCCATGTGATATAATTTTTTTCCAGATATATCTAGGGCAGTAATTTCGAGTTTTGCTAAATTTGACATGCTAATTGTATTTATAATATGAAAATTATAAAAATATGATAAAAATGAATTTAAATACGGAATTTAAAGGTATAAATTTAAATGCAGAATTTAAAAATAAGAATTTAAATGCAGGATTTAAATGCTGAAATTAAAAGAATGAATTTAAATGCAGAATTTAAAAGAAGAAATTTAAATGCAGAATTTAAAAGCAGGAATTTAAATGTAGAATTTAAATGCAGGAATTTAAATGCAGAACTTAAAAACAGAATTTAAATGCAGAATTTAAATGCAGAATTTACATGCAGAATTTAAATGCAGGATTTAATTGCAGGAATTTAAATACAGAATTTAACTGCAGAAATTTAAATGCAGAATTTAAAATAATAATTGAGGAGTCATCGTCTACCATAAATTCAACGAGGAGATAATATTTTCCACTCCATAAATATTTGATTAAGAATGAGGTTTTAACCATCAACTCCATAAATTTTATGATCAAAGAGGAGGTTTATCATTCCACTCTATAAATTATGATCCGAAGAGACATAGTCTACTATGTGATAATGATCGTGAAGGTATAACCTACTATAACGATTGTTCGGTTCGGAGAAGACAGTGTATATCTTTCCAAAACAATATATAAATGGAGAAGGTAGAGCCTATCATCATGTATAAACATAAAATAAATTAAATATAAATTAAAATTAATATTTTTGATATAAAAATAGTTATTTTTGATATATAAAATAGTATGACAATGTGTTATAAACTATTTTATATATTATTGTTTTTAATATTACTCTATTTTATATTTGCGAGTGAGAGGACATCGAACAAAATGAATTATTTTGCTTTTTTCAAAATGATATCATCGAACACTTGTGATAATATATATAGACAAGTAATACAATTATATAGTAAAAGTGAGTCGGTCGAGTGGGTAATTATTTAGGTGTTTTATAAACATGTTTACAACAATCCATACACACGTGTTTATCTACAACAATAATAGATTATTATCGTTATCCTTTTTTAAAATGTATTAAAATTTTAAAAAGACCAGATTGTCTTAACTTGAAAAAAAATAAGATATCGTACGTTAAGCTCGTCATTTTTTTTTTTTTTTTTTTCAGATTTCGAATTAGTTTCTACTAATCGTCGTTTGAAAACGTCAGTCTTATCGTCCGACACGTCTTCAAACGGATTTTATTATCCACGCTTGACTTATTCATAAGACACTATCTTGCAGATATGCTTTTCTTAGTCATTTGTTTAAAAAACTGACGACCTTAAGAAGCTACCTCATAAGCGAAAATGTCAACTTTGACCTTTGGCTCCATCGTTTAGCATAGATCAATTTGTGTTTATAATGCGACAACCAGCGTCTTCTTTGGAGCTCGCCAAACCCGATTAAGCAACCACACAGAATCTGCTTCGACAGAATACCCATCCTGGTTACGGTTCCAGCTGAAGTAGGCATGAGTTCTGTTTTTGATCTCCAGCAACCCGTGCCCAAAGCTAGGTTCTCGAAAGGCAGAGTAGCTTGGTTGTGGCTGCATCATGCTACAAGAAAGAGCAAAAGTCATCAACAATATAAAATTCAGAGAAAGACTTTATACAAATATGGTAAACGTACTCAGTAACCAAGCCTTCTGAGTTTCCTCCGTCCCCGATTGTTATGTATACAGGAGCCGACTCATCCGATATTGGCTTACACAATCCATTGACGATGTTGTAGGCAATGTTAGAAACACGTTCCTGCGTTATTACTTTATGATTTGAGGCAGAGAAGGAGAAGGGTAGATTATATGTATATTATTGGGGGCGGCTAATTTAAAATTTACCGATCTCTCATAGGCATGAACATGACCTGCAAACACAACATCAACCTTGTATTTGACAAACCATTGCTCGTACATGACTCTCAATGTTTCACCTTCCATGTAATGATGCACATAGCTGTGGTAAAATGGGGAATGGACTAAGACTATAAGCCACGGCGTCTCTGTCCTATTAACTCTTTGGAACTCCTTTTCTAGCCATTTGTATTGAGGACTGTATATTCCTAGTCAATCAGATGAAAATTGAAAAACTAAGCAAAACGCCACGAAATAGTTGTTTTTTCTTAAAGCATTACTTCTCTCTAATCCTTACCATAAGATGAGTAAGAAGACATCACAATAATATAAGCTGAAGCCCTCTTTATGGAATACCACAACGGAGAGATACTTCCCGATGCCTTGTATGGCGTATGATATCGATTTGTATAAGGCTTGAATGGTTCTGTTTCACCCTGCAAAGCAAACTAGTTAAAGTGGCCAAGAAGTCAAGTTCTGTTTCAAGAAACACAAAAGTATACAAGTCTTACAATGTCAGGAACAAAGTCGATTTCGTGGTTTCCTGCAGTCCATATCCAAGGTTGATAAGCAGCATTTCTCTCAATGAATCTTCCCCAAGTATCCCATCTGTTGTTGTCATGTAAAGGGTAGCGATCTGCATAAGACAAGTCTCCTACGAACAAAACCGCCTGTCCTTTTCCCGGACTCATCTCATAATGGCTTAACGTTCTATTCGAATCATAAGTTTGTCCCAGATCCCCTGGAAAGTATTAGAAATCCCACATTACAGAGAAATCATATATCAAAGGTTTTATGTGTAACTCCACTTGTTGGCCCAAATATATGAATCAATACACAAAAGTTAATACCAATTAACCCAAAGGTGTAAGGTACGTCAGGGCCCGGTTTAGGCGGAGTAAAGAACCAGAACCGCCTACACCACTTCCCACTCCCAATTTCATAGTAGTATTTCGTATCAAACTGCAACACTTATATAAAATCAATACACAAAGAAGTAAATTTAGACTTTCTACAAAAGACTACCATACTGATTGGTGTTTTGGCTTCAAAAACTTTAAATTTTGTAAAGTCATCAAAGTCAAAATTTTACCAATCAATATTTTAAGTTTTAGACAACTTCAATTTTTTTTTAAAAACCTTCATAATCATTTTTAAAAAATTTCTTCTGTTTTATTCATGTTATTCTAAAGTTAATTTTTGACTTCAACAAAAAAAATCACAGTTTGTAAATTCAAAATATCTACAGCAAAAATCTAAAACCACAGCATAAATAGCATAAATAACCTAAATAACAGTATTTACATGGCAAAATCTTGCGGCACTAATAATTCTCCCATCATATAGAAAAAATCAAACATACAATTCGGCACAGCTAGCCAGTTACAGTCCTAAATTCTTTTCTCAGTTTTCTCAGTTATAGTTACTAGTTGTCGCTGGAATTTTAAACATCTGTCTTATATACAGGAAACAGAAATTACAAATAAAAAAAAACGAGGGACATTGCACGAGTACTCTCACCTAGTGATAACAATAAAATGAGCTTATCTGTAATTGAATACAATACAAAAGTTGTTGAAAAGTCTTACCTCCAAATCATCAATGAAGCAGTGATGGATGAAACCAGATGTATAATTGAAGAATCGGTAGGTGTTCATGGTTGCTTCTGCTTGCTTTTTTGATTTTCCATTCTCATACCAATAGCGAACAGTGTTAGAACCGGGCTTAACCGGAGTGACCCATGAAATGATCACTCCGTTACCTTCATGATTCCCTTGCGTTAAATGAACTTGTTGGGGAGTATTAGGACCCGGAGGAACTGTAAAGACATCGCTGTCTAAGGGCATGTCGTCGGGTAAAACACTTCCTCTAACATATCCACTGGTAATTCCTCCATCACATAAGTCAACAAGAACTCCAAGCAAGAAGATTATGAAGCAAAAACGTATAATTATCAGGTCAGATCTTGAACTCATCTTCTCTCCGTTTTCTGAATCCGAGACATGGAACGTGCTTTAGATTTTCCCTTCTGGGAATTTAATGGCTGGAACTGACATAAACAAATTTATTTTTTAATTATTAAACAGAGGATCCAAAGAGGATATTCGACTCCTTCTGTTAATTTTTTATTAAATTTCAATGGCATAGGTGTAATTACCAGAAGCACTGTCCCATATTGCGTCTCTTTCGATAAGAAATAGTAGATCATAATCTATGTTTAGAGCATAATGATTTTATCATCTAATTTGTATTTGTTAAATATATAATTAAAAAAAAATTAAATGTTATATTTAATTATAATATAATAATTAATAAATATAACTGAAATTTTGAATATTATTTTATATTTTTTTTTATTAAATTTGTTTTCGAGATGAAAAATATTGAAGATATATATATATATATATATATATATATATATATATATATATATATATATATATATAATAAAACTATAATGTCACAACTGCCTTTACCAGCGAGTCTCCATGTTTTTCATTAGGTCTATGGATCAGTACACTAATGTCTGACGGTCGAAACGTTAACCGGGAGGTTTGAAAGTCATGATATACTGTCACTGCAATCATCACGTGACCGTCTATCATGTTTTGGCATCATTCACACGGTACCGTAAATGACTTCCTGGTAGGTCACTCATCATTTGACTACTCTAACTCAAACACAATTCTCTTTGGATGTGCAATCAAAAAGGTAAGTGCACTTTTGTGACATAGGTAGCCAAATCAATTCTTTTAATATCTCCACATAAGTTTTCATATATACCAGAAATCGGGATGTGATGTAGCCACGACCGAAGGCTCACCCGAAGAACCATCCGGAACTGATACGGAGGTTACCATTCCGGTCATGAAGAACACACCAAGAACTCGGTCTGGAACAAAGAACTTACAAGAGGAATTCAACCAACACATCGAAGGCCTGATCATTTAGCTGGAACATGAAGAACTCAAAGGGAGGTTACTCAACAAGGAGATTCTCGAAGAAATCCCAACCGGACCACATGAGGAACCCGATCCGTCCCTGGGCCTTTCCATGGAACCACCCGGACCACCGACCAGCTCCCGGACCATTTCATTCTTGCCGGTCATTCAAGGGAATGCAACGACCAACCTCTTCAGCATATCAGGCTCAACGCATGGAATGGAGCAAGCAATAACCAATTTGGATCAGTCGGCCCAAGACCATCTTCCCACCAATCGGCCACCCGAGTTCGACCCACGGTAAGTGTTGAATTATGTTTGATTTAACAAGTTTCCTTTTTGGTTCTTGCAGTTTTTTCCCTTAAGTTTTCGTTTTTATTTTTAGGACCCTTGTTAGCAATTTCGACCAAGTGTTAGGTCATTATTTAATTTGTATTTTCGACCCAAGTAGGTTAACGCTGCAAGACTATTTAATAAAATCTCACACTCAGTCTATATTCATGTTTTGCCTCTTATTAATAAACATTGAAGTTCTTTAAGAACCCTAGCCGTCAATAGCTTCTTAGTGTGATTCCTTGAAGAAGTTGATATCCGACTTATCACAAAGACCATCCATCTCTTTGTGTGGCGTCCACGATCCCTTGTCCGTCCCATCCACCGAGTTCTTTGGAGAGAGCCTGTCGGCTAGTCAAAGAATTCCCATCCGTATGTTTCAAGCAAAGAGAGCTTGTCGGCCAGTTGTTTGATTCACAACCTCCACCCGAAAACATGACCACCCCCGTGTTCCTACATTAGGATGTTACAATTCACCCCCACTCACAGAGTACAACGTCCTCATTGCACACCAAGACCAGTCCCTAAGACGCCTCCCAGGTCAGCTTTGGGACGGTTAACCGGCTCTGATACCACTTATAACGCTCCAACCGCCCCTACTAGTGGGTTGAGTAAACCGTCCTTGTTGCACAACAAGACCAGTCCCTAAGACGCCTCCCAGGTCAGCACTAGGATGGCTAACCGGCTCTGTTACCACTTATAACGCCCCAACCACCCCTACTAGTGGGCCCCCATGTTCTCTCATTATGCTCATGGGCCGGCATAATCCTGTCCGACAGTCGGAACGTTAACCGGGAGATTTGAAAGTCATGATATACTGACACTGCAATCACCACGTGAGCGTTTTCCGTGCTTTGGTCTCACTCATACGGTACCGTGAAGGACTTCCCGGTAGGTCACCCATCCTTTAACTACTCCAGCTTAAGCACACTTAACCCTAGAGTTTTCTGTGGATGTTCAAACGAAAAGGTAAGTGCACATTGATGACATAGGTAGCCAAGTCAATTCTCTTAAACCTTTCCACATACACTACTTTATATCAGAAATCGGGATATTACAATTTACCTCCACTCACAAAGTGCAACGTCCTCGTTGCACACTAAGACCAGTCCCTAAGACGTGATGTGATCCTCAAAGCAGAGTTTCACAAAGGGACGGAATATGGTTGAACAAGGCTGGACTCAAGTCACTCTCCTTGTACAAGGTCGGATGGGGGTGATTGAAATGGACAGATGGCGCCGGCTCGAAGGGACTAAGGTCACTCCTTGAGAAGGCTGATCGGATGGACTGGAAGGATGGTGGATCGAAGGTCGCCACAAAGCCTGGTGATGAAGGCAATGATAAAACAATTTAAATCTTGGGCAGAAATCGAAAATGCCAAAGAAGAAACAAAGAAGAGAGAACTCTTTAAGAAAATGCTTATTTGTTTATTGATTGTGTGAAAAAATACAAGGCTGTGAGGGGACTTTATATACTAGTCCAAACAGTTGTGCCCTTCTAGGGGTCTTAAATGAGATTACAATAAATCCAGAAAATCAGAAGACTAAAAATGGCTAACAGATGCCTTATCTACTAAAAGTCAAAGATTGACAAACAAATCATACCAAAAACAATAAACGATTAGTCAAAGGAATTAAATATGAAATCAGACTTACCTTGGCTGGTTGGCGGGAGTGAATGTAGTCTGATTCTTGGCTTGATGCAGCCTTCAGTCTTTAATGGCTGTGATGCTAAAGATGGTAAGTCTGTAGCCTTCCTTTAGCAAAGGTATTTCATGCACATTATTTGGCCCGACTCTGGTTTGATCCTCCCTTGATTGAACCGACGGAATGTGATGCTTGGTCTGATCTTGGTCTTCAATTGGCCTTGTTTGATCTTGGTTGGTTGAAATGTTGAGCTTGGTCAGCTGGTCGGTTATGTCGTTAACCTCGTGTTCGGCCAGCAAGGTCTCTACGGACTGGTTGAAGCCTTCTCTTATCCTTTTAGCCCCGGCTCTGGTTAAGGGTGGCTCGTACATGGATGGAACCGGCTTGACCGATCTTAGGATCACATCATCCTCTCCCTCTTGTGGAAGTTCTGACCTCAGAACGGTTTCATCTGCATCAAAGGGGAGCAAGTCAGAAACATTAAAGGCAGAGGATATTTGGTACTCACCTGGAAGATCAAGTTGGTAGGCATTGTCATTGATCTTCTTGACCACTTGGAAAGGTCCGATTCCCCTGGGTGATAGCTTAGACTTCCTCTCTGTTGGAAACCTGTCGGCCCTCATGTGTAGCCAGACCCAATCTCCTGGTTCAAAGTGAAGGGCTTTGCGGTTCTTGTCGGTGTACTCCTTGGTCTTCTCGTTCTTCTTCTCGATGTTCGCCTTGACCTTCTTGAATAGCTTCTTCACGAGCTCTGCTTTGGCTGTTCCGTCCTGGCTGATTTGATCCTTTTGAGGTAGAGGAGTGAAGTCCAATGGAGTCTGCGGCTTAATCCCATACACAATCTCAAAGGGAGAGAGCTTAGTAATAGAGTGTGGCACACGGTTATAAGCAAACTCAATGAATGGAATACAATCTAACCAGTTCTTTAGATTGTTACCAATAGTGGCCCTCAAAAGGGTGGATAAGGTGCGGTTAACGACCTCGGTTTGGCCATCGGTTTGCGGATGGCAAGTTGTAGAGAAGAGGAGCTTAGTTCCGAGCTTCCTCCACAAAGTCCTCCAGAAATGGCTGAGGAACTTGGTGTCCCGATCTGATACAATGGTCCTTGGTAGGCCATGTAGTCTCACCACTTCTTTGAAAAACAGATCAGCCGTTTGTGTAGCATCATTGGTTCGGTTGCATGGAATAAAATGGGCCATCTTGCTGAACCTGTCCACTACCACAAGTATGGAGTCCTTGTTCCTGATCTTGGGCAATCCTAAAACAAAATCCATAGACAAGTCTACCCAAGGCATGTCAGGAATAGGTAAAGGCATATAGAGACCGTGAGGATGTGACCTGGATTTTGCACTAAGGCAGGTAGTGCACTTGGAACAGAACCGTTCCACATCCCTCTTTTGATGCGGCCAGAAGAAGTGTTCTCCAAGGATGCTCATGGTCTTGGCCATTCCGAAATGTCCCATAAGGCCTCCTCCGTGGGCTTCTCTGAGGATCAGCTCTCGCATCGAACTCTGTGGGATGCATAGCCTCTTGTCCCTGAAAAGAAAACCATCATATTTATAAAAAGGACCCATGGCGCCTTTTGTGCACTGCGTGTAGAGTTCTCCAAAGTCCGGATCTGCTTCATAGAGCTCCTTGAGATGTTCAAATCCCATTATCTTGGCCTCCATGGTTGAAATCAGGGCATGTCTCCGGGATAGGGCGTCAGCTACAACATTCTCCTTGCCCTTCTTGTACTTGATCACATACGGGAAAGTCTCCACGAACTCGAGCCATCTTGCATGCCTCTTCTTCAGAGTGGTTTGGCCTCGTAGATACTTAAGGGTCTCGTGGTCAGTATGGATCACGAACTCCTTGGAAAGAAGGTAGTGCTGCCAAGTCTCCAGTACTCGGACTAAGGCGTAGAGCTCCTGGTCATATGTGGGATAGTTGAGGGCAGCTCCGGTTAGCTTCTCGCTGAAGTAGGCCACGGGTTTCCCTCCTTGGGTCAGGACAGCTCCGATTCCTGTTCCTGAAGCATCACACTCAACTTCAAAAGTTTTATCAAAGTTAGGCAATACCAAAACCGGTGCGTGTGTAAGGCTGTCTTTGAGCTTCTGGAAAGCTTGATCTTGGCTCGGTCCCCATTTGAAGGCAACTTCCTTCTTGATCACCGAAGTCAGAGGAGCAGCAATGGTGCTGAAGTCCTTGACAAACCTGCGGTAAAAACTGGCTAGGCCGTGAAAGCTCCGGACATGACCAATGCTGGTAGGTGTGGGCCAGTCTTGGATGGCTTCTATCTTCTCTTCATCCACCTTTAGTCCCTGAGAACTAACAACAAAGCCTAGGAATACCAATTGATCAGTGCAGAAAGTACATTTCTTGAGATTGGCATAAAGATTCTCTAATCTTAAAGTTTCCAATACTTTCTCAAGATGTTTAAGGTGGTCATCTAAGCAGGTGCTGTATATCAAGATATCATCGAAATACACAATGACAAACTTACAGATGTAGGCTCTTAGAACATGAGCCGCATGAATGTGCTTGGTGCGTTGGTGAGTCCAAACGGCATGACCAGCCATTCATATAGACCTCTTTTGGTCTTGAATGCTGTCTTTCACTCATCACCTTCCTTCATCCGGACTTAATGGTAGCCACTCCTGAGATCTATCTTTGAAAAAATAGTGGCTCCACTGAGCTCATCCAACATATCGTCTAACCTTGAGATTGGATGACGGTATTTGACGGTGATGTTGTTGATGGCCCTACAGTCGACGCACATTCTCCATGTACCATCTTTCTTGGGCACCAAGAGTACGGGTACTGCACACGGACTAAGGCTTTCTCGGATATAGCCTTTGCTCATCAGGTCCTGAACTTGCTTCTCTAGTTCCTTAGACTCCTCCGGGTTGACTCTATAGGCCGGTCGGTTGGGCAATGGTGCTCCGGGTACGAGGTCAATCTGGTGCTCAATTCCTCGGATGGGTGGTAGGCCAGTCGGAATATCTTCGGGAAAGATATCTTTGAAGTCCTCCAGTAACTTAAGGACTTCTTCCGGATGCTGGTCCTCCTTGGGTCCTGAAAAATACCCTTCTCTAAAGATCATGAGTAGCACATGTTCTTTCTGTTCTAAAGTCTTAAGTACTTTGCTAGGTGATATGAAGAGAGTGGTTTTCTCGGACTTACTTGCCTTAGCTCCCTTGTCCATGGCCTTTTGAAGTTCATGAACTTCTTGTGGGGTCAATGGGGCTAGGTTGTGCTTACGCTTCTGATGAATGAAGCTGTAGAAGTTGGTGCGGCCATTGTGAAGTGTCTCCTTGTCAAACTGCCAGGGTCGGCCTAGTAGTATGTGGCCGGCTTGCATCGGGACAACGTCGCACAGGACCTGGTCGGAATACTTCCCAATGCTGAATGGGACAAGGACTTGTTCTCCGATCTTGAGCTCGGTTTCATCATTGAGCCATCTAAGTCGGTATGGCCTCGGGTGCTTGGTCTTTTTAAGACCTAACCTGTCCACCAAGTATTTACTAGCAACATTAGTACAAGATCCTCCGTCAATAATTAGACTACATACCTTGGAGTCTATGGTGCATCTTGAATGGAAAATGTTCTCTCGCTGAATGGTCTCGGGTTCGAACAAGGCACTGAGCGATCTCCGGGTAACCAAGATGTCTCCTACGTCTGGGTATTCGGTTACTTCTTCCTCGGAATCCTCTTGTTCATCCTCAGCGTCATCTTGAGATTCATACTCGCCATTGTCTCTAAGGATCATGGCTCGCTGGTTAGGACATTCTCGGGCATAGTGGCCTTTGCCTTTGCACTTGAAACATGTCATGTCCCTGGCCCGTTGGGCCTGAGCTGGGCTGGAGCCGGACTTGTTGCCTTCCTGGAAAGGTTTCTTGAACTTAGAATCCGTGGCTATGGCTTTTCCTTTGTCGATGTTTCTTTGGGCCGGGGGTGTCCAGTTGGGCTTGGGACGGTTTGTTGAGACCTTCTTCTTGATGTGCTGTTCGGCTTGGATGGCCAAGTGCAGTAACTCATCTAGGTCCTGGTAGGCTTGCCGAACCACCTTGCCAACTAGTCGGGTATTAAGCCCATCAAGGAACTGGGCCATGAGAGTTTCTTGTGAATCCTCTATTTCTAGTCGATTCTTCAAGGTTTCAAACTCCTCAAAGTATTCTTCCACGGTTCTGGTCCCTTGGGTAAGTCTCCTGAATCTTTTCTGGAGATCTCGGTGGAAGTAGGAAGGAACATATCTCTTCCTTAGCTGGTAACTCATGTCTTCCCATGAGCTAATAGGCTGCATCCTTCGCCTCCTTATGTCAGCTACTTCTCGGTCCCACCATGCTAGAGCATTATCAGTGAGTTGAGCTGTGGCTAGGGTCACCTTCCTCGCTTCCGAGTATAGATAATACTCGAAGATATACTCCATCCTTTTTCCCATTCCAGGTAAGCTTCGGGATTGAGCTTGCCCGCAAAGGTTGGTGGAGACAGTTTGAGACCTTTGCCTCCTTGCCAAGGCGGCTCATCTCCTTCGTCTCGGCCTCGGTCCTGGCTTCTTTCTCGGCCTCGAGCGTGCCAGCCTGGTTGGCGGCTGGGTTTTGCCTTTGGTCTGGAGCCGGTGGTGGACGGTTGTCATCGTTGTTGCTGGAACTGCTGGCGGTTATCTCGGTCCGCATGTTTTGTTCCACTTGGTCTAGGCGGTTCTGGTTGTTCTGCAAGGTAGCCATCATTTGAGCCAATTGGTTAAGGGTTATTGCTTCACCCATGTGGTCCGGTTTGGTGCCTGAAAAGAAAGAAAGGAAAGTGTATGAATGGGTTCTGATGAGATTATATGAAATGTATGAAAATGGACCGACAGATTTAATGCAGCTAACAGATATGAAATCGAAGCCTGTATGCAAATGAAGCCAATTCGAATTCAGGAATGAAATGGGCTTTGTAAAAATATTTTGGGTTTTCTTAGTTTTTTTTTTTTTTTTTTTTTAGATGCAGTCAAAGTTCAAGTATGGAATGATGTGATTCTTTTTTTTTTTTTTAACTAAATAAATGCAAACACAAATTCAGTTCGAAACTAGATGGATAATGAATTAAACTAAGTTTTTTTTTTTTTTTTGAAGATGAACGATAAGAACACAAATGCAGAAAATGAAGAACAAGAACGAAAAACTTAAAATTAATGGATAGATAGAACCTGATTAGGAGCTTTTAAGCTCTGATACCAGATGATGTGATCCTCAAAACAGAGTTTCACAAAGGGGCGGAATATGGTTGAACAAGGCTGGACTCAAGTCACTCTCCTTATACAAGGTCGGATGGAGGTGATTGAAATGGACAGATGGCGCTGGCTCGAAGGGACTAAGGTCACTCCTTGAGAAGGCTGATCGGATGGACTGGAAGGATGGTGGATCGAAGGTCGCTACAAAGCCTGGTGATGAAGGCAATGATAAGACAAGTTAAATCTTGGGCAGAAATCGCAAATGCCAAAGAAGAAACAAAGAAGAGAGAACTCTTTAAGAAAATGCTTGTTTGTTTATTGATTGTGTGAAAAAATACAAGGCTGTGAGGGGACTTTATATACTAGTCCAAACAGCTGTGCCCTTCTAGGGGTCTTAAATGAGATTACAATAAATCCAGAAAATCAGAAGACTAAAAATGGCTAACAGATGCCTTATCTACTAAAAGTCAAAGATTGACAAGCAAATCATACCAAAAACAATAAACGATTAGTCAAAGGAATTAAATATGAAATCAGACTTACCTTGGCTGGTTGGCGGGAGTGAATGTAGTCTGTTCTTGGCTTGGTGCGGCCTTCAGTCTTTAATGGCTGTGATGCTAAAGATGGTAAGTCCGTAGCCTTCCTTTAGGAAAGGTATTTCATGCACATTATTTGGTCCGACTCTGGTTTGATCCTCCCTTGATTGAACCGACGGAATGTGATGCTTGGTCTGATCTTGGTCTTCAATTGGCCTGGTTTGATCTTGGTTGGTTGAAATGTTGAGCTTGATCAGTTGGTCGGTTATGTCGTCAACCTCGTGTTCGGCCAGCAAGGTCTCTACGGACTGGTTGAAGCCTTCTCTTATCCTACGGACGGCTAACCGGCTCTGATACCACTTATAAAGCCCCAACCACCCCTACCAGTGGGCCCCCATGTCCTCTCACTAGGCCCATGGGGCGGCCCACCCATGTCTGATGGTCCAAACGTTAACCGGGAAGTTTGAAAGTCATGATATACTGACTCTGCAATCACCACGTGACTGTTTCTCGTGTTTTGGCCTCACTCACATGGTACCGTGAATGACTTCCCGGTATGTCACTCATCCTTTGACTACTCCAGCTCAACGCTTAACCCTGGAATTCTATCTAGATGTGCAACCAAAAAGGTAAATGCACTTAGGTACTATAGGTAGCAATTTTTTTTTTTTTTAACATCTTCACATAAGTTTCCATATATACCAAAAATTGTGATCTTACAAAAACTTGAAGAGAATATGAAAAACTATCACTCTTTTTCCAAAATGACTAATAATGGATTGAATTAAACAAACTTAAAAATCAATAAAAAAGAAAATTAACAGTTTTTTTCCAGTAAAATTTTTTATAGTGTTTGTATTTTTAAACTAGAAGTTTATTCTATTAAAATTAACGTCTACTCAGATTTCAAAACACATGATTAGCTTTTGACAAAATTTTAATTTAAGAGAAATGAAGTTTTTTTTTTAATTTGAAATTTGCTTATTATTTTTTGGTTTGCTTTTCTAATATATTTTTTTGGTGACAAATTATATTTATAAATGAGAAAATTTGAGATTTAGATGAATTATGTAGTGGTGTGACCCCATATGGAAGATTCACACACGGACGACGGAGGTTGGAAAACTGGTCATATGACTCTTTCTTTCAACCGGTTGAGTAGAAGATGCAAGCGATGTGGTGAGATGGAACTGTCAAGCGGTTGTAGAACTCGGCCTGGACAGTTGGTTGGGTCATAATGCGGAAGTGGTGGTAAAGTGAAATCGTCACAAAGTTTGTGAAAGAAACTTTGATAAGATACGATTTTTTTCTAGACAAATTCAATTTATCTAAGAAAGTTACAAGAGAAAACTCTTACAAAGAATACTCAGATTCTTTATTAATTGGTGAAAAGCTACACGACTGAAAGAATTTTGTATAGAATCCTTGCAGTTTTGCTCTTATAAGAATCTTTAAAACAAATATAATAAATGACTAGTTAAGAAAATTGGAAATGACATAACATGTTATCTTAGTCTAAAAATTGCGGAAATAAAAATATAGTTGAGACATCAGATTATCATTATATGTAGAGACATCAAAACATCATCACATCTACAAGAAAAGCGGTGCACATTGAAATGTCAAACGTCCACTTTCTATCCTTTCAAAATAAAGTTTGTCATATTCCAAAACATATCCATATATTCGTAAATAAAAAGGAAATAAAGCTTACTTATATTTCAAATTAAAACACATCCATACATTTAAAAAAATCTTA
>FNXX01000215.1:0-24196 GCA_900108845.1 Iljinskaea planisiliqua
TCTTCATGGACTCATTTTTGTTCCAGATTCCTCTTTTTGGTGTAATTGATTTGGTTGATTAACGGTGTCTCCCAATGAATGAGAAACAAGTATATATGCTTCTCAATCCTCATTTAGGTCCTACAATGCATTTTAGTGGTATTCATTGTTATGGTCATTCTTACTCATTAAAATTCTGTTTTATGCATTTGGGGACATGAAGTTCCTTTTCTGATCTTCATGACTCATTTTGTTCCAGATTCCTCTTTTTGGTGTAATTGATTTGGTTGATTAACGGTGTCTCCCAATGAATGAGAAAAATGTATATATGCTTCTCATTCCTCATTTAGTCTCACAATGCATATTTCTAGTGGTATTCATTGTTATCACCATTCTTACTTTAAAATTCTGTTTTATGCATTTGGGGACATGAAGTTCCTTTTCTGATCTTCATGGACTCATTTTAGTTCCAGATTCCTCTTTTTGGTGTAATTGATTTGGTTGATTAACGGTGTCTCCCAATGAATGAGAAACAATGTATATATGCTTCTCATTCCTCATTTAGGTCCACAATGCACATTTCTAGTGGTATTCATTGTTATGGTCATTCTTACTCATTAAAATGTTTTATGCATTTGGGGACATGAAGTTCCTTTTCTGATCTTCATGAGACTCATTTTAGTTCCAGATTCCTCTTTTTGGTGTAATTGATTTGGTTGATTAACGGTGTCTCCCAATGAATGAGAAACAATATATATATTTTCATTCCTCATTTAGGCTCCTACAATGCACATTTCTAGTGGTATTCATTGTTATGTCATTCTTACTCATTAAAACTGTTTTATGCATTTGGGGACATGAAGTTCCTTTTCTGATCTTCATGAGACTCATTTTAGTTCCAGATTCCTCTTTTTGGTGTAATTGATTTGGTTGATTAACGGTGTCTCCCAATGAATGAGAAACAAGTATATATGCTTCTCATCCTCATTTAGGCGTCCCAATGCACATTTCTAGTGGTATTCATTGTTATGTCATTCTTACTCATTAAAACTGTTTTATGCATTTGGGGACATGAAGTTCCTTTTCTGATCTTCATGAGACTCATTTTAGTTCCAGATTCCTCTTTTTGGTGTAATTGATTTGGTTGATTAACGGTGTCTCCCAATGAATGAGAAAAATGTATATATGCTTCTCATCCTCATTTAAGTCAATGCATATTTCTAGTGGTATTCATTGTTATCACCATTCTTACTTTAAAATTCTGTTTATGCATTTGGGGACATGAAGTTCCTTTTCTGATCTTCATGAGACTCATTTTAGTTCAGATTCCTTTTTGGTGTAATTTGATTTGGTTGATTAACGGTGTCTCCAATGAATGAGAAACAATGTATATATCTTCTCATTCCTCATTTATGAGTCCACAATGCAATTTCTAGTGGTATTCATTGTTATTGTCATTCTTACTTTTAAAATTCTGTTTATATGCATTTGGGGACATGAAGTTCCTTTTCTGATCTTCATGGGACTCATTTTTGTTCAGATTCCTCTTTTTGGTGTAATTGATTTGGTTGATTAACGGTGTCTCCCAATGAATGAGAAACAAGGTATATATTGCTTCTCAATTCCTCATTTAGGCGTCCTACAATGCATATTTCTAGTGGTATTCATTGTTATGTCATTCTTACTTATTAAAATTCGTTTTATGCATTTGGGGACATGAAGTTCCTTTTCTGATCTTCATGAGACTCATTTTAGTTCCAGATTCCTATTTTTGGTGTAATTGATTTGGTTGATTAACGGTGTCTCCCAATGAATGAGAAACAAGTATATATGCTTCTCAATCCTCATTTAGGCGTCCTACAATGCACATTTCTAGTGGTATTCATTGTTATTCATTCTTACTTTTTAAATTCTGTTTTATGCATTTGGGACATGAAGTTCCTTTTCTGATCTTTCATGAGACTCATTTTGTTCCAGATTCCTCTTTTTTGGTGTAATTGTTTTGGTTGATTAACGGTGTCTCCCAATGAATGAGAAACAAGTATATATGCTTCTCAATCCTCATTTGGCGTCCTACAATGCACATTTCTAGTGGTATTCATTGTTATGGTCATTCTTACTCATTAAAATTCAGTTTTATGCATTTGGGGACATGAAGTTCCTTTTCTGATCTTCATGAGACTCATTTTAGTTCAGATTCCTATTTTTGGTGTAATTGATTTGGTTGATTAACGGTGTCTCCCAATGAATGAGAAACAAGTATATATGCTTCTCAATCCTCATTTAGGCGTCCTACAATGCACATTTCTAGTGGTATTCATTGTTATGTCATTCTTACTCATTAAAATTCTGTTTTATGCATTTGGGGACATGAAGTTCTTTTCTGATCTTCATGAGACTCATTTTAGTTCCAGATTCCTCTTTTTTGGTGTAATTGATTTGGTTGATTAACGGTGTCTCCCAATGAATGAGAAACAATGTATATATTGCTTCTCATTCCTCATTTATGAGTCTCACAATGCATATTTCTAGTGGTATTCATTGTTATGCCATTCTTACTTTTAAATTCTGTTTATGCATTTGGGGACATGAAGTTCCTTTTCTGATCTTCATGGACTCATTTTGTTCCAGATTCCTATTTTTGGTGTAATTGATTTGGTTGATTAACGGTGTCTCCCAATGAATGAGAAACAAGTATATATGCTTCTCATCCTCATTTAGGCGTCCTACAATGCACATTTCTAGTGGTATTCATTGTTATGGTCATTCTTACTATTAAAATTCTGTTTTATGCATTTGGGGACATGAAGTTCCTTTTCTGATCTTCATGAGACTCATTTTAGTTCCAGATTCCTCTTTTTGGTGTAATTGATTTGGTTGATTAACGGTGTCTCCCAATGAATGAGAAACAATGTATATATGCTTCTCATCCTCATTTAGGGTCCACAATGCATATTTCTAGTGGTATTCATTGTTATGTCATTCTTACTCATTAAAATTCTGTTTTATGCATTTGGGGACATGAAGTTCCTTTTCTGATCTTCATGAGACTCATTTTTGTTCCAGATTCCTTTTTTGGTGTAATTGATTTGGTTGATTAACGGTGTCTCCCAATGAATGAGAAACAAGTATATATGCTTCTCAATCCTCATTTAGGCGTCCTACAATGCACATTTCTAGTGGTATTCATTGTTATGGTCATTCTTACTCATTAAAATTCTGTTTTATGCATTTGGGGACATGAAGTTCCTTTTCTGATCTTCATGAGACTCATTTTAGTTTCAGATTCCTCTTTTTGGTGTAATTGATTTTGGTTGATTAACGGTGTCTCCAATGAATGAGAAACAATGTATATATGCTTCTCATTCCTCATTTAGGAGTCCCACAATGCATATTTCTAGTGGTATTCATTGTTATGTCATTCTTACTTTTAAAATTCTGTTTATGCATTTGGGGACATGAAGTTCCTTTTCTGATCTTCATGGACTCATTTTGTTCCAGATTCCTCTTTTTGGTGTAATTGATTTGGTTGATTAACGGTGTCTCCCAATGAATGAGAAACAAGGTATATATGCTTCTCAATCCTCATTTAGGCGTCCTACAATGCACATTTCTAGTGGTATTCATTGTTATGGTCATTCTTACTCATTAAAATTCGTTTTATGCATTTGGGGACATGAAGTTCCTTTTCTGATCTTCATGAGACTCATTTTAGTTCCAGATTCCTATTTTTGGTGTAATTGATTTGGTTGATTAACGGTGTCTCCAATGAATGAGAAACAAGTATATATGCTTCTCAATCCTCATTTGGCGTCCTACAATGCACATTTCTAGTGGTATTCATTGTTATGGTCATTCTTACTCATTAAAATTCTGTTTTATGCATTTGGGGACATGAAGTTCCTTTTCTGATCTTCATGAGACTCATTTTAGTTCCAGATTCCTCTTTTTGGTGTAATTGATTTGGTTGATTAACGGTGTCTCCCAATGAATGAGAAACAATGTATATATGCTTCTCATCCTCATTTAGGAGTCCACAATGCATATTTCTAGTGGTATTCATTGTTATGTCATTCTTACTTTTAAAATTCTGTTTTATGCATTTGGGGACATGAAGTTCCTTTTCTGATCTTCATGGACTCATTTTGTTCCAGATTCCTCTTTTTGGTGTAATTGATTTGGTTGATTAACGGTGTCTCCCAATGAATGAGAAACAAGTATATATGCTTCTCAATCCTCATTTAGGCGTCCTACAATGCACATTTCTAGTGGTATTCATTGTTATGGTCATTCTTACTCATTAAAATCTAGTTTTATGCATTTGGGGACATGAAGTTCCTTTTCTGATCTTCATGAGACTCATTTTAGTTCCAGATTCCTATTTTTGGTGTAATTGATTTGGTTGATTAACGGTGTCTCCCAATGAATGAGAAACAATGTATATATGCTTCTCATTCCTCATTTAGGAGTCCACAATGCATATTTCTAGTGGTATTCATTGTTATACCATTCTTACTTTTAAAATTCTGTTTTATGCATTTGGGGACATGAAGTTCCTTTTCTGATCTTCATGGACTCATTTTTGTTCCAGATTCCTCTTTTTGGTGTAATTGATTTGGTTGATTAACGGTGTCTCCCAATGAATGAGAAACAAGTATATATGCTTCTCAATCCTCATTTAGGCGTCCTACAATGCACATTTCTAGTGGTATTCATTGTTATGTCATTCTTACTCATTAAAATTCGTTTTATGCATTTGGGGACATGAAGTTCCTTTTCTGATCTTCATGAGACTCATTTTAGTTCCAGATTCCTTTTTTGGTGTAATTGATTTGGTTGATTAACGGTGTCTCCCAATGAATGAGAAACAATGTATATATGCTTCTCATCCTCATTTAGGGTCCACAATGCACATTTCTAGTGGTATTCATTGTTATGTCATTCTTACTTTTAAAATTCTGTTTTATGCATTTGGGGACATGAAGTTCCTTTTCTGATCTTCATGAGACTCATTTTAGTTCCAGATTCCTTTTTTGGTGTAATTGATTTGGTTGATTAACGGTGTCTCCCAATGAATGAGAAACAAGGTATATATGCTTCTCAATCCTCATTTTGCGTCCACAATGCACATTTCTAGTGGTATTCATTGTTATGGTCATTCTTACTCATTAAAATTCTGTTTTATGCATTTGGGGACATGAAGTTCCTTTTCTGATCTTCATGAGACTCATTTTAGTTCCAGATTCCTCTTTTTGGTGTAATTGATTTGGTTGATTAACGGTGTCTCCCAATGAATGAGAAACAAGTATATATGCTTCTCATTCCTCATTTAGGCGTCCTACAATGCACATTTCTAGTGGTATTCATTGTTATGTCATTCTTACTCATTAAAATTCTGTTTTATGCATTTGGGGACATGAAGTTCCTTTTCTGATCTTCATGAGACTCATTTTAGTTCCAGATTCCTCTTTTTGGTGTAATTGATTTGGTTGATTAACGGTGTCTCCCAATGAATGAGAAACAAGGTATATATGCTTCTCAATCCTCATTTAGGAGTCCTACAATGCACATTTCTAGTGGTATTCATTGTTATGTCATTCTTACTATTAAAATTCTGTTTATGCATTTGGGGACATGAAGTTCCTTTTCTGATCTTCATGAGACTCATTTTAGTTCCAGATTCCTCTTTTTGGTGTAATTGATTTGGTTGATTAACGGTGTCTCCCAATGAATGAGAAACAAGTATATATGCTTCTCAATCCTCATTTAGGCGTCCTACAATGCACATTTCTAGTGGTATTCATTGTTATGTCATTCTTACTCATTAAAATTCTGTTTTATGCATTTGGGGACATGAAGTTCCTTTTCTGATCTTCATGAGACTCATTTTAGTTCCAGATTCCTTTTTTGGTGTAATTGATTTGGTTGATTAACGGTGTCTCCCAATGAATGAGAAACAAGTATATATGCTTCTCAATCCTCATTTAGGCGTCCTACAATGCATATTCTAGTGGTATTCATTGTTATGTCATTCTTACTTTTAAAATTCTGTTTTATGCATTTGGGGACATGAAGTTCCTTTTCTGATCTTCATGGGACTCATTTTGTTCCAGATTCCTCTTTTTGGTGTAATTGATTTGGTTGATTAACGGTGTCTCCCAATGAATGAGAAACAAGGTATATATGCTTCTCAATCCTCATTTAGGCGTCCTACAATGCACATTTCTAGTGGTATTCATTGTTATGGTCATTCTTACTCATTAAAATTCTGTTTTATGCATTTGGGGACATGAAGTTCCTTTTCTGATCTTCATGAGACTCATTTTAGTTCAGATTCCTATTTTTGGTGTAATTGATTTGGTTGATTAACGGTGTCTCCCAATGAATGAGAAACAATGTATATATGCTTCTCATTCCTCATTTAGGAGTCCACAATGCATATTTCTAGTGGTATTCATTGTTATGTCATTCTTACTATTAAAATTCTGTTTTATGCATTTGGGGACATGAAGTTCCTTTTCTGATCTTCATGAGACTCATTTTAGTTCCAGATTCCTTTTTTGGTGTAATTGATTTGGTTGATTAACGGTGTCTCCCAATGAATGAGAAACAAGGTATATATGCTTCTCAATCCTCATTTAGGCGTCCTACAATGCACATTTCTAGTGGTATTCATTGTTATGTCATTCTTACTCATTAAAATTCAGTTTTATGCATTTGGGGACATGAAGTTCCTTTTCTGATCTTCATGAGACTCATTTTAGTTCCAGATTCCTATTTTTGGTGTAATTGATTTGGTTGATTAACGGTGTCTCCCAATGAATGAGAAACAAGGTATATATGCTTCTCAATCCTCATTTAGGCGTCCTACAATGCACATTTCTAGTGGTATTCATTGTTATGTCATTCTTACTCATTAAAATTCTGTTTTATGCATTTGGGGACATGAAGTTCCTTTTCTGATCTTCATGAGACTCATTTTAGTTCCAGATTCCTCTTTTTGGTGTAATTGATTTGGTTGATTAACGGTGTCTCCCAATGAATGAGAAACAAGGTATATATGCTTCTCAATCCTCATTTAGGCGTCCACAATGCACATTTCTAGTGGTATTCATTGTTATGTCATTCTTACTCATTAAAATTCTGTTTTATGCATTTGGGGACATGAAGTTCCTTTTCTGATCTTCATGAGACTCATTTTAGTTCCAGATTCCTTTTTTGGTGTAATTGATTTGGTTGATTAACGGTGTCTCCCAATGAATGAGAAACAAGTATATATGCTTCTCAATCCTCATTTAGGCGTCCTACAATGCACATTTCTAGTGGTATTCATTGTTATGTCATTCTTACTCATTAAAATTCTGTTTTATGCATTTGGGGACATGAAGTTCCTTTTCTGATCTTCATGAGACTCATTTTAGTTCCAGATTCCTTTTTTGGTGTAATTGATTTGGTTGATTAACGGTGTCTCCCAATGAATGAGAAACAATGTATATATGCTTCTCAATCCTCATTTAGGCGTCCACAATGCACATTTCTAGTGGTATTCATTGTTATGTCATTCTTACTCATTAAAATTCAGTTTTATGCATTTGGGGACATGAAGTTCCTTTTCTGATCTTCATGAGACTCATTTTAGTTCAGATTCCTCTTTTTGGTGTAATTGATTTGGTTGATTAACGGTGTCTCCCAATGAATGAGAAACAATGTATATATGCTTCTCATTCCTCATTTAGGAGTCCACAATGCATATTTCTAGTGGTATTCATTGTTATGTCATTCTTACTATTAAAATTCTGTTTTATGCATTTGGGGACATGAAGTTCCTTTTCTGATCTTCATGAGACTCATTTTAGTTCCAGATTCCTTTTTTGGTGTAATTGATTTGGTTGATTAACGGTGTCTCCCAATGAATGAGAAACAAGGTATATATGCTTCTCAATCCTCATTTAGGCGTCCTACAATGCACATTTCTAGTGGTATTCATTGTTATGGTCATTCTTACTCATTAAAATTCAGTTTTATGCATTTGGGGACATGAAGTTCCTTTTCTGATCTTCATGAGACTCATTTTAGTTCCAGATTCCTATTTTTGGTGTAATTGATTTGGTTGATTAACGGTGTCTCCCAATGAATGAGAAACAATGTATATATGCTTCTCATCCTCATTTAGGAGTCCACAATGCACATTTCTAGTGGTATTCATTGTTATGTCATTCTTACTTTTAAAATTCTGTTTTATGCATTTGGGGACATGAAGTTCCTTTTCTGATCTTCATGAGACTCATTTTGTTCCAGATTCCTCTTTTTGGTGTAATTGATTTGGTTGATTAACGGTGTCTCCCAATGAATGAGAAACAAGGTATATATGCTTCTCAATCCTCATTTAGGCGTCCTACAATGCACATTTCTAGTGGTATTCATTGTTATGTCATTCTTACTCATTAAAATTCAGTTTTATGCATTTGGGGACATGAAGTTCCTTTTCTGATCTTCATGAGACTCATTTTAGTTCCAGATTCCTCTTTTTGGTGTAATTGATTTGGTTGATTAACGGTGTCTCCCAATGAATGAGAAACAATGTATATATGCTTCTCATTCCTCATTTAGGAGTCCACAATGCATATTTCTAGTGGTATTCATTGTTATGTCATTCTTACTCATTAAAATTCTGTTTTATGCATTTGGGGACATGAAGTTCCTTTTCTGATCTTCATGAGACTCATTTTAGTTCCAGATTCCTTTTTTGGTGTAATTGATTTGGTTGATTAACGGTGTCTCCCAATGAATGAGAAACAATGTATATATGCTTCTCAATCCTCATTTAGGCGTCCACAATGCATATTTCTAGTGGTATTCATTGTTATGTCATTCTTACTCATTAAAATTCTGTTTTATGCATTTGGGGACATGAAGTTCCTTTTCTGATCTTCATGGACTCATTTTAGTTCCAGATTCCTATTTTTGGTGTAATTGATTTGGTTGATTAACGGTGTCTCCCAATGAATGAGAAACAAGGTATATATGCTTCTCAATCCTCATTTAGGCGTCCTACAATGCACATTTCTAGTGGTATTCATTGTTATGGTCATTCTTACTCATTAAAATTCAGTTTTATGCATTTGGGGACATGAAGTTCCTTTTCTGATCTTCATGAGACTCATTTTAGTTCCAGATTCCTATTTTTGGTGTAATTGATTTGGTTGATTAACGGTGTCTCCCAATGAATGAGAAACAATGTATATATGCTTCTCAATCCTCATTTAGGAGTCCTACAATGCACATTTCTAGTGGTATTCATTGTTATGTCATTCTTACTCATTAAAATTCTGTTTTATGCATTTGGGGACATGAAGTTCCTTTTCTGATCTTCATGGACTCATTTTAGTTCCAGATTCCTCTTTTTGGTGTAATTGATTTGGTTGATTAACGGTGTCTCCCAATGAATGAGAAACAAGGTATATATGCTTCTCAATCCTCATTTAGGCGTCCACAATGCACATTTCTAGTGGTATTCATTGTTATGTCATTCTTACTCATTAAAATTCTGTTTTATGCATTTGGGGACATGAAGTTCCTTTTCTGATCTTCATGAGACTCATTTTAGTTCAGATTCCTTTTTTGGTGTAATTGATTTGGTTGATTAACGGTGTCTCCCAATGAATGAGAAACAAGTATATATGCTTCTCAATCCTCATTTAGGCGTCCTACAATGCACATTTCTAGTGGTATTCATTGTTATGTCATTCTTACTCATTAAAATTCTGTTTTATGCATTTGGGGACATGAAGTTCCTTTTCTGATCTTCATGAGACTCATTTTAGTTCCAGATTCCTTTTTTGGTGTAATTGATTTGGTTGATTAACGGTGTCTCCCAATGAATGAGAAACAATGTATATATGCTTCTCATTCCTCATTTAGGAGTCCACAATGCATATTTCTAGTGGTATTCATTGTTATGTCATTCTTACTTTTAAAATTCTGTTTTATGCATTTGGGGACATGAAGTTCCTTTTCTGATCTTCATGGACTCATTTTTGTTCCAGATTCCTTTTTTGGTGTAATTGATTTGGTTGATTAACGGTGTCTCCCAATGAATGAGAAACAAGGTATATATGCTTCTCAATCCTCATTTAGGCGTCCTACAATGCACATTTCTAGTGGTATTCATTGTTATGTCATTCTTACTCATTAAAATTCTGTTTTATGCATTTGGGGACATGAAGTTCCTTTTCTGATCTTCATGAGACTCATTTTAGTTCCAGATTCCTATTTTTGGTGTAATTGATTTGGTTGATTAACGGTGTCTCCCAATGAATGAGAAACAAGTATATATGCTTCTCAATCCTCATTTAGGCGTCCTACAATGCACATTTCTAGTGGTATTCATTGTTATGGTCATTCTTACTCATTAAAATTCAGTTTTATGCATTTGGGGACATGAAGTTCCTTTTCTGATCTTCATGAGACTCATTTTAGTTCCAGATTCCTATTTTTGGTGTAATTGATTTGGTTGATTAACGGTGTCTCCCAATGAATGAGAAACAATGTATATATGCTTCTCATTCCTCATTTAGGAGTCCACAATGCATATTTCTAGTGGTATTCATTGTTATGCCATTCTTACTTTTTAAAATTCTGTTTTATGCATTTGGGGACATGAAGTTCCTTTTCTGATCTTCATGGGACTCATTTTGTTCCAGATTCCTCTTTTTGGTGTAATTGATTTGGTTGATTAACGGTGTCTCCCAATGAATGAGAAACAAGGTATATATGCTTCTCAATCCTCATTTAGGCGTCCTACAATGCACATTTCTAGTGGTATTCATTGTTATGGTCATTCTTACTCATTAAAATTCAGTTTTATGCATTTGGGGACATGAAGTTCCTTTTCTGATCTTCATGAGACTCATTTTAGTTCCAGATTCCTATTTTTGGTGTAATTGATTTGGTTGATTAACGGTGTCTCCCAATGAATGAGAAACAAGTATATATGCTTCTCATTCCTCATTTAGGGTCCACAATGCACATTTCTAGTGGTATTCATTGTTATGTCATTCTTACTCATTAAAATTCTGTTTTATGCATTTGGGGACATGAAGTTCCTTTTCTGATCTTCATGAGACTCATTTTAGTTCCAGATTCCTTTTTTGGTGTAATTGATTTGGTTGATTAACGGTGTCTCCCAATGAATGAGAAACAAGTATATATGCTTCTCATTCCTCATTTAGGGTCCACAATGCACATTTCTAGTGGTATTCATTGTTATGTCATTCTTACTCATTAAAATTCTGTTTTATGCATTTGGGGACATGAAGTTCCTTTTCTGATCTTCATGGACTCATTTTAGTTCCAGATTCCTCTTTTTGGTGTAATTGATTTGGTTGATTAACGGTGTCTCCCAATGAATGAGAAACAAGTATATATGCTTCTCAATCCTCATTTAGGCGTCCTACAATGCACATTTCTAGTGGTATTCATTGTTATGTCATTCTTACTCATTAAAATTCTGTTTTATGCATTTGGGGACATGAAGTTCCTTTTCTGATCTTCATGAGACTCATTTTAGTTCCAGATTCCTATTTTTGGTGTAATTGATTTGGTTGATTAACGGTGTCTCCCAATGAATGAGAAACAAGTATATATGCTTCTCAATCCTCATTTAGGCGTCCTACAATGCACATTTCTAGTGGTATTCATTGTTATGGTCATTCTTACTCATTAAAATTCAGTTTTATGCATTTGGGGACATGAAGTTCCTTTTCTGATCTTCATGAGACTCATTTTAGTTCCAGATTCCTCTTTTTGGTGTAATTGATTTGGTTGATTAACGGTGTCTCCCAATGAATGAGAAACAATGTATATATGCTTCTCATCCTCATTTAGGGTCCACAATGCACATTTCTAGTGGTATTCATTGTTATGTCATTCTTACTCATTAAAATTCTGTTTTATGCATTTGGGGACATGAAGTTCCTTTTCTGATCTTCATGAGACTCATTTTAGTTCCAGATTCCTTTTTTGGTGTAATTGATTTGGTTGATTAACGGTGTCTCCCAATGAATGAGAAACAATGTATATATGCTTCTCATTCCTCATTTAGGAGTCCACAATGCACATTTCTAGTGGTATTCATTGTTATGTCATTCTTACTATTAAAATTCTGTTTTATGCATTTGGGGACATGAAGTTCCTTTTCTGATCTTCATGGACTCATTTTGTTCCAGATTCCTCTTTTTGGTGTAATTGATTTGGTTGATTAACGGTGTCTCCCAATGAATGAGAAACAAGTATATATGCTTCTCAATCCTCATTTAGGCGTCCTACAATGCACATTTCTAGTGGTATTCATTGTTATGGTCATTCTTACTCATTAAAATTCTGTTTTATGCATTTGGGGACATGAAGTTCCTTTTCTGATCTTCATGAGACTCATTTTAGTTCCAGATTCCTTTTTTGGTGTAATTGATTTGGTTGATTAACGGTGTCTCCCAATGAATGAGAAACAATGTATATATGCTTCTCATTCCTCATTTAGGAGTCCACAATGCATATTTCTAGTGGTATTCATTGTTATGCCATTCTTACTTTTTAAAATTCTGTTTTATGCATTTGGGGACATGAAGTTCCTTTTCTGATCTTCATGGACTCATTTTGTTCCAGATTCCTCTTTTTGGTGTAATTGATTTGGTTGATTAACGGTGTCTCCCAATGAATGAGAAACAAGGTATATATGCTTCTCAATCCTCATTTAGGCGTCCTACAATGCACATTTCTAGTGGTATTCATTGTTATGGTCATTCTTACTCATTAAAATTCTGTTTTATGCATTTGGGGACATGAAGTTCCTTTTCTGATCTTCATGAGACTCATTTTAGTTCCAGATTCCTTTTTTGGTGTAATTGATTTGGTTGATTAACGGTGTCTCCCAATGAATGAGAAACAATGTATATATGCTTCTCAATCCTCATTTAGGAGTCCTACAATGCATATTTCTAGTGGTATTCATTGTTATGTCATTCTTACTTTTAAAATTCTGTTTTATGCATTTGGGGACATGAAGTTCCTTTTCTGATCTTCATGGACTCATTTTGTTCCAGATTCCTCTTTTTGGTGTAATTGATTTGGTTGATTAACGGTGTCTCCCAATGAATGAGAAACAAGGTATATATGCTTCTCAATCCTCATTTAGGCGTCCTACAATGCACATTTCTAGTGGTATTCATTGTTATGGTCATTCTTACTCATTAAAATTCAGTTTTATGCATTTGGGGACATGAAGTTCCTTTTCTGATCTTCATGAGACTCATTTTAGTTCCAGATTCCTATTTTTGGTGTAATTGATTTGGTTGATTAACGGTGTCTCCCAATGAATGAGAAACAATGTATATATGCTTCTCATCCTCATTTAGGCGTCCACAATGCATATTTCTAGTGGTATTCATTGTTATGTCATTCTTACTATTAAAATTCTGTTTTATGCATTTGGGGACATGAAGTTCCTTTTCTGATCTTCATGAGACTCATTTTGTTCCAGATTCCTCTTTTTGGTGTAATTGATTTGGTTGATTAACGGTGTCTCCCAATGAATGAGAAACAAGGTATATATGCTTCTCAATCCTCATTTAGGCGTCCTACAATGCACATTTCTAGTGGTATTCATTGTTATGTCATTCTTACTCATTAAAATTCAGTTTTATGCATTTGGGGACATGAAGTTCCTTTTCTGATCTTCATGAGACTCATTTTAGTTCCAGATTCCTATTTTTGGTGTAATTGATTTGGTTGATTAACGGTGTCTCCCAATGAATGAGAAACAATGTATATATGCTTCTCATTCCTCATTTAGGAGTCCACAATGCAATTTCTAGTGGTATTCATTGTTATTACATTCTTACTTTTAAAATTCTGTTTTATGCATTTGGGGACATGAAGTTCCTTTTCTGATCTTCATGAGACTCATTTTGTTCCAGATTCCTCTTTTTGGTGTAATTGATTTGGTTGATTAACGGTGTCTCCCAATGAATGAGAAACAAGGTATATATGCTTCTCAATCCTCATTTGGCGTCCTACAATGCACATTTCTAGTGGTATTCATTGTTATGGTCATTCTTACTCATTAAAATTCAGTTTTATGCATTTGGGGACATGAAGTTCCTTTTCTGATCTTCATGAGACTCATTTTAGTTCAGATTCCTTTTTTGGTGTAATTGATTTGGTTGATTAACGGTGTCTCCCAATGAATGAGAAACAAGTATATATGCTTCTCAATCCTCATTTAGGCGTCCTACAATGCACATTTCTAGTGGTATTCATTGTTATGTCATTCTTACTCATTAAAATTCTGTTTTATGCATTTGGGGACATGAAGTTCCTTTTCTGATCTTCATGAGACTCATTTTAGTTCCAGATTCCTTTTTTGGTGTAATTGATTTGGTTGATTAACGGTGTCTCCCAATGAATGAGAAACAAGTATATATGCTTCTCATCCTCATTTAGGAGTCCACAATGCATATTTCTAGTGGTATTCATTGTTATGTCATTCTTACTCATTAAAATTCTGTTTTATGCATTTGGGGACATGAAGTTCCTTTTCTGATCTTCATGAGACTCATTTTGTTCCAGATTCCTCTTTTTGGTGTAATTGATTTGGTTGATTAACGGTGTCTCCCAATGAATGAGAAACAAGTATATATGCTTCTCAATCCTCATTTAGGCGTCCTACAATGCACATTTCTAGTGGTATTCATTGTTATGTCATTCTTACTCATTAAAATTCTGTTTTATGCATTTGGGGACATGAAGTTCCTTTTCTGATCTTCATGAGACTCATTTTAGTTCCAGATTCCTATTTTTGGTGTAATTGATTTGGTTGATTAACGGTGTCTCCCAATGAATGAGAAACAATGTATATATGCTTCTCAATCCTCATTTAGGGTCCACAATGCATATTTCTAGTGGTATTCATTGTTATGTCATTCTTACTCATTAAAATTCTGTTTTATGCATTTGGGGACATGAAGTTCCTTTTCTGATCTTCATGAGACTCATTTTGTTCCAGATTCCTCTTTTTGGTGTAATTGATTTGGTTGATTAACGGTGTCTCCCAATGAATGAGAAACAAGGTATATATGCTTCTCATCCTCATTTAGGCGTCCACAATGCACATTTCTAGTGGTATTCATTGTTATGTCATTCTTACTCATTAAAATTCTGTTTTATGCATTTGGGGACATGAAGTTCCTTTTCTGATCTTCATGAGACTCATTTTAGTTCCAGATTCCTATTTTTGGTGTAATTGATTTGGTTGATTAACGGTGTCTCCCAATGAATGAGAAACAAGGTATATATGCTTCTCAATCCTCATTTAGGCGTCCTACAATGCACATTTCTAGTGGTATTCATTGTTATGGTCATTCTTACTCATTAAAATTCAGTTTTATGCATTTGGGGACATGAAGTTCCTTTTCTGATCTTCATGAGACTCATTTTAGTTCCAGATTCCTATTTTTGGTGTAATTGATTTGGTTGATTAACGGTGTCTCCCAATGAATGAGAAACAATGTATATATGCTTCTCATTCCTCATTTAGGAGTCCACAATGCATATTTCTAGTGGTATTCATTGTTATTCATTCTTACTTTTAAAATTCTGTTTTATGCATTTGGGGACATGAAGTTCCTTTTCTGATCTTCATGGACTCATTTTGTTCCAGATTCCTCTTTTTGGTGTAATTGATTTGGTTGATTAACGGTGTCTCCCAATGAATGAGAAACAAGGTATATATGCTTCTCAATCCTCATTTAGGCGTCCTACAATGCACATTTCTAGTGGTATTCATTGTTATGGTCATTCTTACTCATTAAAATTCAGTTTTATGCATTTGGGGACATGAAGTTCCTTTTCTGATCTTCATGAGACTCATTTTAGTTCCAGATTCCTATTTTTGGTGTAATTGATTTGGTTGATTAACGGTGTCTCCCAATGAATGAGAAACAAGTATATATGCTTCTCAATCCTCATTTAGGCGTCCTACAATGCACATTTCTAGTGGTATTCATTGTTATGGTCATTCTTACTCATTAAAATTCTGTTTTATGCATTTGGGGACATGAAGTTCCTTTTCTGATCTTCATGAGACTCATTTTAGTTCCAGATTCCTTTTTTGGTGTAATTGATTTGGTTGATTAACGGTGTCTCCCAATGAATGAGAAACAATGTATATATGCTTCTCATTCCTCATTTAGGCGTCCACAATGCATATTTCTAGTGGTATTCATTGTTATGTCATTCTTACTCATTAAAATTCTGTTTTATGCATTTGGGGACATGAAGTTCCTTTTCTGATCTTCATGAGACTCATTTTAGTTCCAGATTCCTATTTTTGGTGTAATTGATTTGGTTGATTAACGGTGTCTCCCAATGAATGAGAAACAAGTATATATGCTTCTCAATCCTCATTTAGGCGTCCACAATGCACATTTCTAGTGGTATTCATTGTTATGTCATTCTTACTCATTAAAATTCTGTTTTATGCATTTGGGGACATGAAGTTCCTTTTCTGATCTTCATGAGACTCATTTTAGTTCCAGATTCCTATTTTTGGTGTAATTGATTTGGTTGATTAACGGTGTCTCCCAATGAATGAGAAACAAGGTATATATGCTTCTCAATCCTCATTTAGGCGTCCTACAATGCACATTTCTAGTGGTATTCATTGTTATGTCATTCTTACTCATTAAAATTCTGTTTTATGCATTTGGGGACATGAAGTTCCTTTTCTGATCTTCATGAGACTCATTTTAGTTCCAGATTCCTATTTTTGGTGTAATTGATTTGGTTGATTAACGGTGTCTCCCAATGAATGAGAAACAATGTATATATGCTTCTCATTCCTCATTTAGGAGTCCACAATGCATATTCTAGTGGTATTCATTGTTATACCATTCTTACTTTTAAAATTCTGTTTTATGCATTTGGGGACATGAAGTTCCTTTTCTGATCTTCATGGACTCATTTTTGTTCCAGATTCCTCTTTTTGGTGTAATTGATTTGGTTGATTAACGGTGTCTCCCAATGAATGAGAAACAAGGTATATATGCTTCTCAATCCTCATTTAGGCGTCCTACAATGCACATTTCTAGTGGTATTCATTGTTATGGTCATTCTTACTCATTAAAATTCAGTTTTATGCATTTGGGGACATGAAGTTCCTTTTCTGATCTTCATGAGACTCATTTTAGTTCAGATTCCTATTTTTGGTGTAATTGATTTGGTTGATTAACGGTGTCTCCCAATGAATGAGAAACAATGTATATATGCTTCTCATTCCTCATTTAGGAGTCCACAATGCATATTTCTAGTGGTATTCATTGTTATGTCATTCTTACTTTTAAAATTCTGTTTTATGCATTTGGGGACATGAAGTTCCTTTTCTGATCTTCATGGGACTCATTTTGTTCCAGATTCCTCTTTTTGGTGTAATTGATTTGGTTGATTAACGGTGTCTCCCAATGAATGAGAAACAAGTATATATGCATCTCAATCCTCATTTAGGCGTCCTACAATGCACATTTCTAGTGGTATTCATTGTTATGTCATTCTTACTCATTAAAATTCAGTTTTATGCATTTGGGGACATGAAGTTCCTTTTCTGATCTTCATGAGACTCATTTTAGTTCCAGATTCCTATTTTTGGTGTAATTGATTTGGTTGATTAACGGTGTCTCCCAATGAATGAGAAACAATGTATATATGCTTCTCATTCCTCATTTAGGAGTCCACAATGCATATTCTAGTGGTATTCATTGTTATTACATTCTTACTTTTAAAATTCTGTTTTATGCATTTGGGGACATGAAGTTCCTTTTCTGATCTTCATGGGACTCATTTTTGTTCCAGATTCCTCTTTTTGGTGTAATTGATTTGGTTGATTAACGGTGTCTCCCAATGAATGAGAAACAAGGTATATATGCTTCTCAATCCTCATTTAGGCGTCCTACAATGCACATTTCTAGTGGTATTCATTGTTATGGTCATTCTTACTCATTAAAATTCAGTTTTATGCATTTGGGGACATGAAGTTCCTTTTCTGATCTTCATGAGACTCATTTTAGTTCAGATTCCTATTTTTGGTGTAATTGATTTGGTTGATTAACGGTGTCTCCCAATGAATGAGAAACAATGTATATATGCTTCTCATTCCTCATTTAGGAGTCCACAATGCATATTTCTAGTGGTATCATTGTTATGCCATTCTTACTCTTTAAAATTCTGTTTTATGCATTTGGGGACATGAAGTTCCTTTTCTGATCTTCATGGACTCATTTTAGTTCCAGATTCCTCTTTTTGGTGTAATTGATTTGGTTGATTAACGGTGTCTCCCAATGAATGAGAAACAAGTATATATGCTTCTCAATCCTCATTTAGGCGTCCACAATGCACATTTCTAGTGGTATTCATTGTTATGTCATTCTTACTCATTAAAATTCTGTTTTATGCATTTGGGGACATGAAGTTCCTTTTCTGATCTTCATGAGACTCATTTTAGTTCCAGATTCCTATTTTTGGTGTAATTGATTTGGTTGATTAACGGTGTCTCCCAATGAATGAGAAACAATGTATATATGCTTCTCAATCCTCATTTAGGCGTCCTACAATGCACATTTCTAGTGGTATTCATTGTTATGTCATTCTTACTCATTAAAATTCTGTTTTATGCATTTGGGGACATGAAGTTCCTTTTCTGATCTTCATGAGACTCATTTTAGTTCCAGATTCCTATTTTTGGTGTAATTGATTTGGTTGATTAACGGTGTCTCCCAATGAATGAGAAACAAGTATATATGCTTCTCAATCCTCATTTAGGCGTCCACAATGCACATTTCTAGTGGTATTCATTGTTATGTCATTCTTACTCATTTAAAATTCTGTTTTATGCATTTGGGGACATGAAGTTCCTTTTCTGATCTTCATGAGACTCATTTTAGTTCCAGATTCCTCTTTTTGGTGTAATTGATTTGGTTGATTAACGGTGTCTCCCAATGAATGAGAAACAATGTATATATGCTTCTCATTCCTCATTTAGGCGTCCACAATGCACATTTCTAGTGGTATTCATTGTTATGTCATTCTTACTCATTAAAATTCTGTTTTATGCATTTGGGGACATGAAGTTCCTTTTCTGATCTTCATGGGACTCATTTTGTTCCAGATTCCTTTTTTGGTGTAATTGATTTGGTTGATTAACGGTGTCTCCCAATGAATGAGAAACAAGGTATATATGCTTCTCAATCCTCATTTAGGCGTCCTACAATGCACATTTCTAGTGGTATTCATTGTTATGTCATTCTTACTCATTAAAATTCTGTTTTATGCATTTGGGGACATGAAGTTCCTTTTCTGATCTTCATGAGACTCATTTTAGTTCCAGATTCCTATTTTTGGTGTAATTGATTTGGTTGATTAACGGTGTCTCCCAATGAATGAGAAACAATGTATATATGCTTCTCATTCCTCATTTAGGGTCCACAATGCATATTCTAGTGGTATTCATTGTTATGTCATTCTTACTTATTAAAATTCGTTTTATGCATTTGGGACATGAAGTTCCTTTTCTGATCTTCATGAGACTCATTTTAGTTCCAGATTCCTCTTTTTGGTGTAATTGATTTGGTTGATTAACGGTGTCTCCCAATGAATGAGAAACAAGTATATATGCTTCTCAATCCTCATTTAGGCGTCCTACAATGCACATTTCTAGTGGTATTCATTGTTATGGTCATTCTTACTCATTAAAATTCTGTTTTATGCATTTGGGGACATGAAGTTCCTTTTCTGATCTTCATGAGACTCATTTTAGTTCCAGATTCCTATTTTTGGTGTAATTGATTTGGTTGATTAACGGTGTCTCCCAATGAATGAGAAACAATGTATATATGCTTCTCATTCCTCATTTAGGGTCCACAATGCACATTTCTAGTGGTATTCATTGTTATGTCATTCTTACTCATTAAAATTCTTTTTATGCATTTGGGGACATGAAGTTCCTTTTCTGATCTTCATGAGACTCATTTTAGTTCCAGATTCCTTTTTTGGTGTAATTGATTTGGTTGATTAACGGTGTCTCCCAATGAATGAGAAACAATGTATATATGCTTCTCATTCCTCATTTAGGAGTCCACAATGCATATTTCTAGTGGTATTCATTGTTATTACCATTCTTACTTTTAAAATTCTGTTTTATGCATTTGGGGACATGAAGTTCCTTTTCTGATCTTCATGGGACTCATTTTTGTTCCAGATTCCTCTTTTTGGTGTAATTGATTTGGTTGATTAACGGTGTCTCCCAATGAATGAGAAACAAGGTATATATGCTTCTCAATCCTCATTTAGGCGTCCTACAATGCACATTTCTAGTGGTATTCATTGTTATGGTCATTCTTACTCATTAAAATTCTGTTTTATGCATTTGGGGACATGAAGTTCCTTTTCTGATCTTCATGAGACTCATTTTAGTTCAGATTCCTATTTTTGGTGTAATTGATTTGGTTGATTAACGGTGTCTCCCAATGAATGAGAAACAATGTATATATGTTCTCATTCCTCATTTAGGAGTCCACAATGCATATTTCTAGTGGTATTCATTGTTATACCATTCTTACTTTTAAAATTCTGTTTTATGCATTTGGGGACATGAAGTTCCTTTTCTGATCTTCATGGACTCATTTTGTTCCAGATTCCTCTTTTTGGTGTAATTGATTTGGTTGATTAACGGTGTCTCCCAATGAATGAGAAACAAGGTATATATGCTTCTCAATCCTCATTTAGGCGTCCTACAATGCACATTTCTAGTGGTATTCATTGTTATGGTCATTCTTACTCATTAAAATTCTGTTTTATGCATTTGGGGACATGAAGTTCCTTTTCTGATCTTCATGAGACTCATTTTAGTTCCAGATTCCTATTTTTGGTGTAATTGATTTGGTTGATTAACGGTGTCTCCCAATGAATGAGAAACAATGTATATATGCTTCTCATTCCTCATTTAGGAGTCCACAATGCATATTTCTAGTGGTATTCATTGTTATACCATTCTTACTTTTAAAATTCTGTTTTATGCATTTGGGGACATGAAGTTCCTTTTCTGATCTTCATGGACTCATTTTGTTCCAGATTCCTATTTTTGGTGTAATTGATTTTGGTTGATTAACGGTGTCTCCCAATGAATGAGAAACAAGTATATATGCTTCTCAATCCTCATTTAGGCGTCCTACAATGCACATTTCTAGTGGTATTCATTGTTATGGTCATTCTTACTCATTAAAATTCTGTTTTATGCATTTGGGGACATGAAGTTCCTTTTCTGATCTTCATGAGACTCATTTTTGTTCCAGATTCCTCTTTTTGGTGTAATTGATTTGGTTGATTAACGTGTCTCCCAATGAATGAGAAACAAGTATATATGCTTCTCAATCCTCATTTAGGCGTCCTACAATGCACATTTCTATGGTATTCATTGTTATGTCATTCTTACTCATTAAAATTCAGTTTTATGCATTTGGGGACATGAAGTTCCTTTTCTGATCTTCATGAGACTCATTTTAGTTCCAGATTCCTATTTTTGGTGTAATTGATTTGGTTGATTAACGGTGTCTCCCAATGAATGAGAAACAAGTATATATGCTTCTCATTCCTCATTTAGGAGTCCTACAATGCAATTTCTAGTGGTATTCATTGTTATGGTCATTCTTACTCATTAAAATTCAGTTTTATGCATTTGGGGACATGAAGTTCCTTTTCTGATCTTCATGAGACTCATTTTAGTTCCAGATTCCTCTTTTTGGTGTAATTGATTTGGTTGATTAACGGTGTCTCCCAATGAATGAGAAACAAGGTATATATGCTTCTCATCCTCATTTAGCGTCCACAATGCACATTTCTAGTGGTATTCATTGTTATGTCATTCTTACTCATTAAAATTCTGTTTTATGCATTTGGGGACATGAAGTTCCTTTTCTGATCTTCATGAGACTCATTTTGTTCCAGATTCCTATTTTTGGTGTAATTGATTTGGTTGATTAACGGTGTCTCCCAATGAATGAGAAACAAGGTATATATGCTTCTCAATCCTCATTTAGGCGTCCACAATGACATTTCTTGTGGTATTCATTGTTATGTCATTCTTACTCATTAAAATTCAGTTTTATGCATTTGGGGACATGAAGTTCCTTTTCTGATCTTCATGAGACTCATTTTAGTTCCAGATTCCTATTTTTGGTGTAATTGATTTGGTTGATTAACGGTGTCTCCCAATGAATGAGAAACAAGTATATATGCTTCTCAATCCTCATTTAGGCGTCCACAATGCACATTTCTAGTGGTATTCATTGTTATGTCATTCTTACTCATTAAAATTCTGTTTTATGCATTTGGGACATGAAGTTCCTTTTCTGATCTTCATGAGGACTCATTTTAGTTCCAGATACCTATTTTTGGTGTAATTGATTTGGTTGATTAACGGTGTCTCCCAATGAATGAGAAACAATGTATATATGCTTCTCATTCCTCATTTAGGAGTCCACAATGCATATTTCTTGTGGTATTCATTGTTATGACATTCTTACTCATTAAAATTCTAGTTTTATGCATTTGGGACATGAAGTTCCTTTTCTGATCTTCATGGACTCATTTTAGTTCCAGATTCCTTTTTTGGTGTAATTGATTTGGTTGATTAACGGTGTCTTCCAATGAATGAGAAACAAGGTATATATGCTTCTCAATCCTCATTTAGGCGTCCTACAATGCACATTTCTAGTGGTATTCATTGTTATGTCATTCTTACTCATTAAAATTCAGTTTTATGCATTTGGGGACATGAAGTTCCTTTTCTGATCTTCATGAGACTCATTTTAGTTCAGATACCTATTTTGGTGTAATTGATTTGTTGATTAACGGTGTCTCCCAATGAATGAGAAACAATGTATATATGCTTCTCATTCCTCATTTAGGAGTCCACAATTCATATTCTAGTGGTATTCATTGTTATTACCATTCTTACTCTTTAAAATTCGTTTTATGCATTTGGGGACATGAAGTTCCTTTTCTGATCTTTCTGGGAGCTCATTTTTGTTCCAGATTCCTCTTTTTTGGTGTTAATTGTTTTGGTTGATTAACGTGTCTCCAATGAATGAGAAACAATGTATATATGCTTCTCAATTCCTCATTTAGGAGTCCACAATGCACATTTCTAGTGGTATTCATTGTTATGTCATTCTTACTCATTAAAATTCTTTTATGCATTTGGGGACATGAAGTTCCTTTTCTGATCTTCATGGACTCATTTTGTTCCAGATTCCTCTTTTTGGTGTAATTGATTTGGTTGATTAACGGTGTCTCCCAATGAATGAGAAACAAGGTATATATGCTTCTCATCCTCATTTAGGCGTCCTACAATGCACATTTCTAGTGGTATTCATTGTTATGTCATTCTTACTTTAAAATTCTGTTTTATGCATTTGGGGACATGAAGTTCCTTTTCTGATCTTCATGAGACTCATTTTAGTTCCAGATTCCTCTTTTTGGTGTAATTGATTTGGTTGATTAACGGTGTCTCCCAATGAATGAGAAACAATGTATATATGCTTCTCATTCCTCATTTAGGAGTCCTACAATGCACATTTCTAGTGGTATTCATTGTTATGTCATTCTTACTCATTAAAATTCTTTTATGCATTTGGGGACATGAAGTTCCTTTTCTGATCTTCATGACTCATTTTGTTCCAGATTCCTTTTTTGGTGTAATTGATTTGGTTGATTAACGGTGTCTCCCAATGAATGAGAAACAATGTATATATGCTTCTCATTCCTCATTTAGTCCTCACAATGCATATTTCTAGTGGTATTCATTGTTATCATTCTTACTTTAAAATTCTGTTTTATGCATTTGGGGACATGAAGTTCCTTTTCTGATCTTCATGGACTCATTTTGTTCCAGATTCCTCTTTTTGGTGTAATTGATTTGGTTGATTAACGGTGTCTCCCAATGAATGAGAAACAAGGTATATATGCTTCTCAATCCTCATTTAGGCGTCCTACAATGCACATTTCTAGTGGTATTCATTGTTATGGTCATTCTTACTCATTAAAATTGTTTTATGCATTTGGGGACATGAAGTTCCTTTTCTGATCTTCATGAGACTCATTTTAGTTCCAGATT
>FNXX01000414.1:0-12006 GCA_900108845.1 Iljinskaea planisiliqua
GTTTGGTATCAGGGCTTGAACCAAGTATCCCCACTTCTTCTACCCATCCTGCATGTTGTCCTTTTCTTTTCATTCCGTATTGGAATAAAAACCTTTTTTATTTTATATTAGTATACGAGATTTTACTAAAAAAGTTCTTCATATCGTTATATTTATAAGTGAAGAACAAATATTTCTTTTTTTTATGAGAATTTTATACAATATAAGAAAATCCTTATTTTCATTTAGAATTGAAATTTATTAATTTGAATTACTTTTACTTAATAATCTTAGAAATTAGCAATTGCTAAGATCCGCTTTACTTACTCTGAATAGAAAATGAACTATTCAAAAAATTTGTGCATTTTTCAATTTTTTCATTGAATGACTATTCATCTATTGTTATTGTATTTTCATGTAAATAGAGGCCAGAAGCTCTATGGAAAAATCGTGGTTCAATTTGATGTTTTCTAAGGGAGAATTGGAATACGGAGGCGAGCTAAGTAAAGCAATGGATAGTTTTGCTCCTATTGAAAAGACTACTATAAGTAAAGACCGGTTTATATATAATATGGATAAAAACTTTTATGGTTGGGGCGAGCGTTCTAGTTATTACAATAATGTTGATCTTTTAGTGAACTCCAAGGACATTCGGAATTTCATATCGGATGACACCTTTTTTGTTAGGGATAGTAATAAAAATCGTTATTCTATATATTTTGATATAAAAAAGAAAAAATTTGAGATTAACAAAGACTTGAGTGACCGAGAATTTTTTTTTTATAGTTATTGTAGTTCTAGTTATCTGAATAATAGATCAAAAGGTGACAACGATCTGCACTATGATCCTTACATTAAGGATACTAAATATAATTGTAATAATCACATTAATAGTTGCATTGACTCTTATTTTCGTTCTCACATCTGTATTGATAGTCACCTTTTAAGCGATAGTAATAATTCCAATGAAAGTTACATTTATAATTTCATTTGTAGTGAAAGTGGAAAGATTCGTGAAAGCAAAAATGACAAGATAAGAACTAATAGGAATCGTAATAATTTAATGAGTTCTAAGGATTTCGATATAACTAAAAACTACAATCAATTGTGGATTCAATGCGACAATTGTTATGGATTAATGTATAAGAAAGTCGAAATGAATGTTTGTGAAGAATGTGGACATTATTTGAAAATGACTAGTTCAGAGAGAATTGAGCTTTCGATTGATCCGGGTACTTGGAATCCCATGGATGAAGACATGGTCTCTGCGGATCCCATTAAATTTCATTCGAGGGAGGAACCTTATAAAAAGCGTATTGACTCTGCTCAAAAAAAGACAGGGTTGACTGACGCTATTCAAACAGGTACAGGTCAACTAAACGGCATTCCGGTAGCTCTCGGGGTTATGGATTTTCAGTTTATGGGGGGTAGTATGGGATCCGTAGTAGGCGAAAAAGTCACTCGTTTGATCGAGTATGCTACCAATCAATGTTTACCTCTTATTTTAGTGTGTTCTTCCGGAGGAGCACGAATGCAAGAAGGAAGTTTAAGTTTGATGCAAATGGCTAAAATTTCTTCGGTTTTATGTGATTATCAATCAAGTAAAAAGTTATTCTATATATCAATTCTTACATCTCCTACTACCGGTGGGGTGACAGCAAGTTTTGGTATGTTGGGGGATATTATCATTGCCGAACCCTATGCCTATATTGCATTTGCGGGTAAAAGAGTAATTGAACAAACATTGAAAAAAGCCGTGCCTGAAGGTTCACAAGCGGCTGAATCTTTATTACGTAAGGGCTTATTGGATGCAATTGTACCACGTAATCCTTTAAAAGGTGTTGTGAATGAGTTATTTCAGCTCCATGCTTTTTTTCCTTTGAACAAAAATGAAATCAAATAGAACAGTTAGTTTATCAGAATTAAATGAAAACCCTGAAAAATTTACTTTTCTTTCGAATCATTTTTTATCGATATTCTTTACTACTCAGTAAACCTTTATCAACAAGATAAAAAGTGAATTTTTGCTTTCGGGAAGTTCAAATTGATTTTGAAAGATGAATAAGTCCATTTATTGAATTTGGCGTTTCTTGTACCTATTTTTTTTATTCTATTTCTAGTAGGTTCTATTCTATATATTTCTATTAGGTTGTATATTTAGTATTAGATATATATTTACTTAAAGATACTTAGTATAATTATATAATATATATAATAGAAATAATCAAAATACAAGATATTCTAAGATATCTTTAGAATTCAGAATATAACAATAACAGGTACAAATATTAAATTGAGGTACCCCATTTTATGACAACTTTCAATAACTTACCCTCTATTTTTGTGCCTTTAGTAGGCCTAGTCTTTCCGGCACTTGCAATGGCTTCTTTATTTCTTCATATTCAAAAAAATAAGATTTTTTAGATCGGATGAGACCGAATCGTATCACTCCCCTTTTTATTTTAAAAACTTCGATTCGCTAAGACCCATTTGGTAGAATATTGTATAAGATATAGATTCCTACAAACATAACTAAAAAAAGCTTTTATGCATGTGTAAACGTATTATATGGGTAACTAAATTTGCGCTCTTTTGAAAAATGGATCATCATCGGGACGCTGTATGAAATTCAAGTCAATGTATTTATTTGTATGTATATAGGAGATCATATAAAGGAAGGAGATGTTATTATTTTAGATATAAACAATTCTATGAATTACTCCTAAGGTAAAGGTTCACAACAAAATAGTTGATGAGAGTTACTTTGAAAACAAAAAAAGGAAAGTCATATTTTCTCAATTCCAAAAAATTGTATAACTGGATCTAATATATATGAGTTGGCGATCAGAATCTCTATGGATAGAATTTATAACGGGGTCTCGAAAAACAAGTAATTTCTGCTGGGCCTTTATCCTATTTTTAGGTTCATCGGGATTCTTATTGGTTGGAACTTCCAGTTATCTTGGTAGAAATTTTATATCGTTATTGGCGTCTCAGCAAATCATTTTTTTTCCACAAGGGATTGTGATGTCTTTCTATGGGATCGCAGGTCTCTTTATTAGTTGCTATTTGTGGTGCACTATTTTGTGGAATGTGGGTAGTGGTTATGATCTTTTCGACCGAAAAGAAGGGATAGTGCGTATTTTTCGTTGGGGATTTCCTGGAAAAAGCCGTCGCATCTTTTTACGATTCCTTATGAAAGATATTCAGTCCATCAGAATAGAAGTTAAAGAGGGTATTTCTGCTCGGCGTGTCCTTTATATGGAAATTCGAGGTCAAGGGGCTATTCCTTTAATTCGTACTGATGAGAATTTTACTACACGAGAAATTGAGCAAAAAGCTGCTGAATTGGCTTACTTCTTGCGTGTACCAATTGAAGTATTTTGAAATGAATTCATTTTTAAATACTAAATGCTTTGGCAGTAGGAAGAAAAAACTAAAGAATTTATTTCTTTTTTTTTTCAATTGAACATTAATCTATTCTTTTATGCTCTTTTTTTATATATTTAATAGAAAAGAAAGCGAGTTTATTCGTCTCGAAAATGGAATCATATTTTTTCTTTGAAAAAGTTATTTTAGTATTGATCGAAAAAAGGGGGAATAACATCCTGGAAATCCCGTTTTTTTTATTCAAATTGGAAGTGTATTCTGAGTCTATTTCTTTATTCTTTCTAGATTCAAAGCAAAGACTAAGTATTGAATCAAAAGAAAAAGATAAAAGGGATTATACGCTCAATACATTCTATTCGAATTAGAATAGAAACTCATGCTCGATAGAAATAGTAGATCTAATAGAATCAACAAATGCGGTAGGTTCATTAACAATTCACAGATTAAAAATGGCAAAAAAGAAAGCATTCATTCCTTTTTTTTATTTTACATCTATAGTCTTTTTGCCCTGGTTGATCTCTCTCTGCTGTAATAAAAGTTTGAAAACTTGGATTACTAATTGGTGGAATACTAGACAATGCGAAACTTTTTTGAATGATATTCAAGAAAAAAGTGTTATAGAAAAATTCATACAATTAGAAGAACTATTCCAGCTGGATGAAATGATAAAGGAATACCCAGAAACCGATTTACAACAATTTCGTCTAGGAATCCACAAAGAAACAATCCAATTCATCAAGATACACAATGAGTATCGTATCCATACAATCTTGCACTTCTCGACAAATCTAATATCTTTCGTTATTCTAAGTGGTTATTCCTTTTGGGGTAAGGAAAAGCTTTTTATTCTGAATTCTTGGGTTCAAGAATTCCTATATAATTTAAGTGATACAATTAAAGCTTTTTCTATTCTTTTATTAACTGATTTATGTATCGGATTCCATTCGCCTCACGGTTGGGAACTAATGATTAGTTATATTTACAAAGATTTTGGGTTTGCTCATTATGAGCAAATTTTATCTGGTCTAGTTTCTACCTTTCCAGTCATTCTTGATACAATTTTTAAATATTGGATCTTTCGTTATTTAAATCGTGTATCTCCGTCACTTGTAGTGATTTATCATGCAATAAATGACTAAAAAAAGATTCACGGATCCAATTCGAATCTTTCTTACCTTATACATCATAACCAAATAAAAGTCGTATTTACTTTACTCTTTTTTACCCATGAGGGATTCCTTGTATATTTCAACAAACAAATTTTATTTTGTTAGTAAATGTAAATAGCAGAATTGTGGCTAGGGAAGTATATTATCGACCTACCTAACTTTATTGTAGAAATTTTCGGGATAAATGATTGGACCATGCAAACTAGAAATACCTTTTCTTGGATAAGGGAAGAGATTACTCGCTCCATATCTGTCTCACTCATGATATATATAATAAGTTGGGCATCCATTTCAAGTGCATATCCAATTTTTGCCCAGCAGAATTATGAAAATCCACGAGAGGCAACTGGGCGTATTGTATGTGCCAATTGCCATTTAGCTAGTAAACCCGTGGATATTGAGGTTCCACAAGCGGTACTTCCTGATACTGTATTTGAAGCAGTTGTTAAAATTCCTTATGATATGCAGCTAAAACAAGTTCTAGCTAATGGTAAAAAAGGAGCTTTGAATGTGGGAGCTGTTCTTATTTTACCCGAGGGGTTTGAATTAGCCCCCCCCGATCGTATTTCACCCGAGATGAAAGAAAAGATAGGAAACCTGTCTTTTCAGAATTATCGCCCCAATAAAAAAAATATTCTTGTGATAGGTCCTGTTCCTGGTCAAAAATATAGTGAAATAACCTTTCCTATTCTTGCCCCAGACCCTGCTACTAATAAAGATGTTCACTTCTTAAAATATCCTATATACGTAGGTGGAAACAGGGGAAGGGGTCAGATTTATCCTGATGGTAGCAAAAGTAACAATACAGTTTATAATGCTACGGCAGGGGGGATAATAAGCAAAATTTTACGAAAAGAAAAAGGGGGATACGAAATAACCATAGTGGATGCATCGAATGAACGCCAAGTAATTGATATTATCCCTCGAGGCCTAGAGCTTCTTGTTTCAGAGGGCGAATCCATTAAACTCGATCAACCATTAACGAGTAATCCTAATGTGGGTGGATTTGGTCAGGGGGATGCGGAAATAGTACTTCAAGATCCATTACGTGTCCAAGGCCTTTTGTTCTTCTTAGGATCGGTTGTTTTGGCACAAATCTTTTTGGTTCTTAAAAAGAAACAGTTTGAGAAGGTTCAATTATCCGAAATGAATTTTTAGATCTGTCTATTTAGCTTTATCAAATTCGTAAAAAAGAACCAAAAAAATTCTCAAAAGCCTTTTTGCCTCTCTTTAGACTTTCTATTCCTTTTCGAACAGGTGTCAGGAATTACTTGTCTGATAGTCCTAATCCTAGTATGTATGAAGAGTTCACTTTATCCCCTTTTCTTTATTTTTCAATACAAATTTGTATTGAAAAATGGGAGGGGGTGTGATGTAACTCTGTCGTTAGTGACCAATTAAAATTGATAGAATGTATCAATAATCAAGAGTTTTTTGTATTAGAATGGAAAAATTGGACTAGATACTAAAATAAGATAAGGAAAGCAAGCGCAGAAAAAAAGGAACTTTAAATCGGCGAAACAACAAATTTTAGGGACTATAGGGAGTATTATTTGTCTTGCGAGTCTTCGACACAAGAAAAGGATGTCTAAAATTCCTTTTCTTGTGTCGATCTTGTCCTTCTTAATTCCATTCGTTAAAAAATCCTATTCTTAGTTTACATATATATTACTGTTTCTATATATAACGTTTTAATATATATATACTAATTATATAGTATATATAATTATTAATTAATAGTATAATATAATTATTAATTAATAGTATATATAGTAGTTACTTTTTGTAGTTTTATTTATTTTTATTTCAATTTTTATGAAATACTAAATAAATAAATAAAAAATAAGAAAAAACTTCTATTTAGTATAGAAAAAATTTTAATGATAGATCTAATGATAAAAACTATTGTGTCAGCCGGCAAAGCAGCAAAAGGAAATTAAGTGATTCCCCCCTTTTATTCTATCTTTGAAAGGTTAATAATAAATACTATATGTTCGCAACTTACTAATCTAATTTAGTTCATTTTTTAAAAACACGATAAAAAGTTGTTCTGATTATTAGCAGTTCAACGGGACCCCCTCGAATCAGACAAAGAAGGAAGAGTTGGGCCCCGTTGAGTTCTTATGTTTTCACGTCTATAACTCAGTTCATCCAATTTCTACAGGGATGAACCTAATCCTGAATATGAACCATAAAAGAAAATACCTATTAAACCGATCACAAGAATACCAGCTACAGTACCTATTACCCAAAGAGGAATCCTTCCAGTAGTATCAGCCATTTATCCCGCTTCCCTCCACATTTCATCGAGTGGTCATGCTAGAAACATAAACAGTCAGAGATAATTATGATATATAATCCATCCGAATGAGATAAGAAAATTACTACTCTTTCTTTTTTATTTTATTATTCTACGCTCTTTTCTTAATTGAAGAAATAATTCGAAAATAAAACAGCAAGTACAAAAATGAGTAATAACCCCCAATAGAGACTGGTACGATTTAATTCAACATTTTGTTCGTTCGGATTTGATTGTGTCATAGCTCTATAATTGAATTAGGTTTATCGTTGGATGAACTGCATTGCTGATATTGACCCCAAAAAAGAAACGGTAGGTACAGCTAGTCCATGAACAGCCAACCAGCGCACTGTAAAAATTGGATAGGTCCTATCTATAGTCATTGGGTCCTCCTAAAAAGATCTACTAAATTCGTCGAGTTGTTCCAAAGGATCAAAACGGCCTGTTATTAATGGAATGCCTTGTCGGCTCTCTGTAAAATACTCGTTTGGACGAGGGCTCCCAAACACATCGTAAGCTAAACCGGTGCTGACGAATAACCAGCCCGCAATGAATAGGGAAGGTATAGTAATGCTATGAATCACCCAGTATCGAATACTGGTAATAATATCAGCAAAAGAACGTTCTCCTGTGCTTCCAGACATACTGAACTCCAGATATTCTCGTAGGGAATCGATTCTGTAAAAGATGAATCAGTAAATTCAAATTCACTGAGATTACATCTTTGTGAGATCGTCAATAAAGTACCAAGGGTATTTTTAGAGTCTACCGAATCAGTATAGCTATCCTTCTTCTGACACAGCAACGCAATTTGAATTAGTATAGAAATGAGGTGTTAGATAATTTATTTCGTTTTTTTTCTTGCTTGTCGATGTATAACCATGCCCCACTTCTATTTGTTTTGGACTAGAAAATAAACTAAAGATTAGATAAAATGAACATTCAAGGGGTTGGTTTCTAATTCTAATAATTAATTAAGGAAATTCTCGTATTGTCTCAAGTCAATTGAATCCAAAACCCATCAATTGCATTTTTATTGCATACGCATAATTGTCGAAGATATTTTTTTGTAATGATAATGTGATCCCCCCCCCCTTTTTGCTTTTTATTTTAAGCAATGAATTTCGAGTAACAAGAAAAGGAAGAATAGTTTTGGATCAATTAAAAAGAACAACAAATAATAAAAAAATAATAATACTAAATATTTGTAATGCGTGCATTGTTTTGTTGTATTCAATTCAAAGGTTTTTTCTTTCTTTAACTAACTACAAAGATGATGGGTTTTTCACTCTATTTTCTATATAATCTCGAAAGAAAAAAACCTAAAACCTAGAAAGTAAACGATAATAGAAATTGCTAATTACAAGTTTAAAAAATCTAGTTAAAATAAATCAATATTTTTTTGACTGATCTCGTTCTCCGTGTAGGATACCTCTTTTTGGTCTCATTCGATAGATTAACTGAAGAAAACTGCTCTACTATATTAATCTACTTTATTCAAATTGAAATAAATTCAATTTGAATAAAGTAGAAGGGGGCGTATTCTAGGTTCAAAGAATTAAACAATTTATTTTAAAATTTTTACATATTTATTCAAAAAAAGTTCTATGTTTTGACTGAAGTTATATAATAGAATTCTTTTTTTTATGTATTATTTTTTTATGATTAATTTCTTAAAGAGTTTCAGTTACGTGAATTCTGAATCCTGGGATGGTGCAGATGCCAAAGACGATGAATTAAGTTCTTTTTCTTTTTTTCTATTTTTGCTCATACCACCGATAATGATTGCTAACTCACAAATTTTCAATTAAATTTTTCGATTCTTGGCACTAGTATTTTTATCTATCTCTTTAAATTTTTTTATTGAAACTTAGGGAAGTACTTTAGAAACGTATGTATAAAAAAACATCTTTTATTGAGTCCCTTCATGCCTACTATAACTAGTTATTTCGGTTTTCTACTAGCAGCTTTAACTATAACCTCAGTTCTATTTATTGGTCTAAGCAAAATACGACTTATTTGAAATTAATTGAATGAAGATTTTTTTATAAAAAAGGATTTCTATGGTATTTCATATGTTCGATAGTTCCTTACCGTGTTAATTATCCAAGTTTGGTCATTGAGATTCATGGGCAATACAGATTAAAAGCTAGGAATAGATAGTACCTCTCTTTTCTCCCTTTCAAAAATTAAAATAAAAGAAAATTGAAATGATTGAAGTTTCTTTATTTGGAATCGTCTTAGGTCTAATTCCTATTACTTTGGCTGGATTATTCGTAACTGCTTATTTACAATACAGACGTGGTGATCAGTTGGACTTTTGATTAATTCACATCTCTTTTTTTTTTACTGACCTCCTTCTTGCTTTCATATGCGGGAGGTCTAATTCAGATTGCTGCTCAATTATTTGCGAATAGTGGAATTTTGACACAATCTAATAAACAAGAGTGACATCACGCTCTGTAGGATTTGAACCTACGACATTGGGTTTTGGAGACCCACGTTCTACCGAACTGAACTAAGAGCGCTTTTCTTGTTTTTTATAAAAAACGAAAAGGCTAGAAAGAGGACATTCTTTAACCCGAATCAATTTTGTACGTATATACTATATCATAGTATATCATAAATTTTACAATTATATGTATGTCCAATTTTATTAAAAAAAGATAGATCTAAAATAGATCCCTCGTTACTGCTCTTCTGAGCAGTAATAGGTAGGGATGACAGGATTTGAACCCGTGACATTTTGTACCCAAAACAAACGCGCTACCAAGCTGCGCTACATCCCTTTCAATTGGTTTACAGTGTCATTGTAGAGAATTCCGGTCTTGTTTTCCACATCCTTCTTTTTTTTTTTATCTCATATCAGATAACAAACATATATATAATAAAAAAAAAATGACTTTTTTTTTCGGAAAATTCTATCAATTTAAATTTTACATAAAAAGGCGTTTCTATTTGAAAATGGAATCTATAAGATCATTCTAGTAGACAATATTTCAATTCTAATTTTGAAAATGGGGGGGGGGGTTACGTATACAAATACAAGAACTTCTTAACTACATGTACATCTGTAGTTATATATATTACTATATATAATGTAATACAATAAAGAAGAAAGAAGGAGGATTTCAAATGCGAGATCTAAAAACATATCTTTCCGTAGCACCGGTACTAAGTACTCTATGGTTCGGTTCGTTAGCAGGTTTATTAATAGAGATTAATCGTTTATTTCCAGATGCATTAACATTTCCCTTTTTTTAATTCTAGTTATTAACATCAGAAAGGGAAAAAAAATTTAGAGATACGATCAACGATCGGGGACTAACCCCCTTTTTGCTAATTCATTCTAAAAAATGAATTAGAAAAAAAGGGGGGGCGAAAGGTCATAAAAACGAGGGTTCAGGATCCAATTAAATTAGTAATAGAACAAAAAAAGTGTTGCTAGGGAAAGAGTATCCTACGAGATACTTAAAAAAAAATACTGTACAAAGATTTTAAATATAGTTTTCAAAAAATCATTGTATTGCTTATTATTTTATTTTGATTTAATTACTAATTAATATTAATTGCAACAAAATATTTCAGAAAATTTTTTTAGTTAACAGCTTCTATTTTTTTGGTTCTTGTTCTTTATGGATCCTAAAATGAAAATAGAAGATTGGAATGAATCATAAATCCAAAGGAGGTTTCATGGCCAAAGGTAAAGATGTTCGAGTAACAATTATTTTGGAATGTACCAGTTGTGTTCCAAATGGTATTAAGAAGGAATCGGCGGGAATTTCCAGATATATTACTCAAAAGAATCGGCATAACACCCCTAGTCGATTGGAATTGAGAAAATTCTGTCCCTATTGTTATAAACATACAATTCACGGGGAAATCAAGAAATAGATCAAATTGAGTGCTTGTATGTCAACTTTTTTTTTTTTAGAACAGGAATAATGATAGTCTCTACGTATTATTACATATATATAAATATAAACAAATAAATTAATAGAAAGAAATCGAATCCTATATTGTTAATTCTATATAGAAACTCTATCCTATATAGAAATAGAAATCATTTTTATTTTGATCCAATCAAAATAGGATTTTAGAGGTAAGGAATAAAAAAATTATGAATAAATCTAAGCGACCTTTTACTAAATCCAAGCGATCTTTTCGTAGGCGTTTGCCCCCGATCCAATCGGGGGATCGAATTGATTATAGAAACATGAGTTTAATTAGTCGATTTATTAGTGAACAAGGAAAAATATTATCTAGACGGGTGAATAGAGTAACTTTAAAACAACAACGATTAATTACTATTGCTATAAAACAAGCTCGTATTTTATCTTTGTTACCTTTTCTTAATAATCAGAAACAATTTGAAAGAAGTGAGTCGACCCCTAGAACTACTAGCCTTAGAACCAGAAAAAAATAGATTTATTCTTCAATTGAATAACAATTCCAACCTAAAGGAATTCAAAAAGAGGTTAATATTTTGTTCGACAAATCTAATCAAGAATCAAAATTTGATTGTTACGTCTGTATCTGTCATAAAAAAAACGAAAAGAATCGTCGAAAAGAAAAAGAATAACTCTTTTTTTAGCGACTATATACCCTCGTTTTGTTTTGACGACTTTTTTTATAATACTAATTTCTACTCTACCCTCCCCGAGCTTATTCTCCTTAGAACTCTATTTCAAATATTTTAGTGGATTTCTTCCAATCCCCTCATTTTTTGATCTCATTCGAAATCGTATAAAGACAACTCCTATTTAATAGAGCTATTTGTGCAAGTATTTTTCGATTAAGAAGTAGTTGGTTCTTGTACAGATTGTGTATGAATCGGTTATAACTATGGAATACCCCCGCTTCGTGAATTACGGCGTTTATTCGAGTGATCCATAAACGACGAAAATCTCTTTTTCTTTTACCCCTATCTCGATGAGCCGAAACTAAAGCTCTTATTCTCTGTTGAGTCATAGTTCGTGTAAGTCGTGAATGAGCCCCTCGAAAGCTTGATGCAAATAAACGAAGTTTTGTTCTACGCCTCCGAGCTATATATCCGCGTTTAATTCTAGTCATTGAATAAATCAAACTTTGATGAATAACTAATTCTTTTTTTAGTTATTCTTTTCCCCTTTACTAGTCATTAATAACCAAACGAATTATTCAATGTAT
>FNXX01000405.1:0-12357 GCA_900108845.1 Iljinskaea planisiliqua
AGTTCCAGATTCCCTTTTCGGTATATTGGATTTTGTTGATTAACGGTGTCTCTCAGTGAGTAAGAAACAAGGTATTTTTGCTTCTCATTCCTCATTTAGTTGTCCCACAGTGCATATTTCTAGTGGTATTCATTGTTATGACCATTCTTACTCTTTTAAATTATGTTTTATGCATTTGGGGACATGAAGTTCTTTTCTGATCTTATAGGACTCATTTTAGTTCCAGATTCCAGTTTTGGCCTATAGGATTTTGTTGATTAACGGTGTCTCTCAATAAATGAAAAACAATGTATTTATGCTTCTCATTCCTCATTTAGGTGTCCCACAATCCATATTTCTAGTGGTATTCATTGTTATGACCATTCTTACTCCTTAAAATTGTGAATTATGCATTTGGGGAAGAAGTTAGTTTTCTGATCTTCATTGGACTCATTTCAGTTCCAGATTCCTCTTTTCGGTATATTGGATTTTGTTGATTAACGGTGTCTCTCAGTGAGTAAGAAACAAGGTATTTTTGCTTCTCATTCCTCATTTAGTTGTCCCACAGTGCATATTTCTAGTGGTATTCATTGTTATGACCATTCTTACTCTTTTAAATTATGTTTTATGCATTTGGGGACATGAAGTTTCTTTTCTGATCTTTATAGGACTCATTTTAGTTCCAGATTCCAGTTTTGGCCTATAGGATTTTGTTGATTAACGGTGTCTCTCAATAAATGAAAAACAATGTATTTATGCTTCTCATTCCTCATTTAGGTGTCCCACAATCCATATTTCTAGTGGTATTCATTGTTATGACCATTCTTACTCCTTAAAATTGTGAATTATGCATTTGGGGACAGAAGTTAGTTTTCTGATCTTCATTGGACTCATTTCAGTTCCAGATTCTTTTGGTATAGGATTTTGTTGATTAACGGTGTCTCTCATAAATGAAAAACAAGGTATTTTGCTTCTCATTCCTCATTTAGTGTCCCACAGTGCATATTTCTAGTGGTATTCATTGTTATGACCATTCTTACTCTTAAATTGTTTATGCATTTGGGGACAGAAGTTTTTTCTGATCTTATGGACTCATTTTAGTTCCAGATTCCTTTTGGTATTGGATTTTGTTGATTAACGGTGTCTCTCATGATAAAAACAATGTATTTATGCTTCTCATTCCTCATTTAGGTGTCCCACAATCCATATTTCTAGTGGTATTCATTGTTATGACCATTCTTACTCCTTAAAATTGTTTATGCATTTGGGGACAGAAGTTTTTTCTGATCTTCATTGGACTCATTTCAGTTCCAGATTCCTTTTTCTATATTGGATTTTGTTGATTAACGGTGTCTCCTCATGAAAAACAAGGTATTTTGCTTCTCATTCCTCATTTAGTGTCCCACATGCATATTTCTAGTGGTATTCATTGTTATGACCATTCTTACTCTTTTAAAATGTTTATGCATTTGGGGACATGAAGTTTTTCTGATCTTATAGGACTCATTTTAGTTCCAGATTCCTTTTGGTATATTGGATTTTGTTGATTAACGGTGTCTCTCAATGATAAAAACAATGTATTTTTGCTTCTCATTCCTCATTTAGGTGTCCCACAATCCATATTTCTAGTGGTATTCATTGTTATGACCATTCTTACTCCTTAAATTGTTTATGCATTTGGGGACAAGAAGTTTTTTCTGATCTTCATTGGACTCATTTCAGTTCCAGATTCCTTTTGGTATAGGATTTTGTTGATTAACGGTGTCTCTCATAAAGAAAAACAAGGTATTTTGCTTCTCATTCCTCATTTAGTTGTCCCACAGTGCATATTTCTAGTGGTATTCATTGTTATGACCATTCTTACTCTTAAATTGTTTTATGCATTTGGGGACATGAAGTTTCTTTTCTGATCTTTATAGGACTCATTTTAGTTCCAGATTCCTTTTTGGTATATTGGATTTTGTTGATTAACGGTGTCTCTCATAAAGAAAACAATGTATTTATGCTTCTCATTCCTCATTTAGGTGTCCCACAATCCATATTTCTAGTGGTATTCATTGTTATGACCATTCTTACTCTTAAAATTGTTTATGCATTTGGGGACATAGTTTTCTGATCTTTTGGACTCATTTCAGTTCCAGATTCCTTTTCTATAGGATTTTGTTGATTAACGGTGTCTCTCATGAAAAACAAGGTATTTTTGCTTCTCATTCCTCATTTAGTTGTCCCACAGTGCATATTTCTAGTGGTATTCATTGTTATGACCATTCTTACTCTTTTAAATTTGTTTATGCATTTGGGGACATGAAGTTTTTTTCTGATCTTATAGGACTCATTTTAGTTCCAGATTCCAGTTTTGGCCTATAGGATTTTGTTGATTAACGGTGTCTCTCAATAAATGAAAAACAATGTATTTATGCTTCTCATTCCTCATTTAGGTGTCCCACAATCCATATTTCTAGTGGTATTCATTGTTATGACCATTCTTACTCCTTAAAATTGTGAATTATGCATTTGGGGACAAGAAGTTAGTTTTCTGATCTTCATTGGACTCATTTCAGTTCCAGATTCCTCTTTTCGGTATATTGGATTTTGTTGATTAACGGTGTCTCTCAGTGAGTAAGAAACAAGGTATTTTTGCTTCTCATTCCTCATTTAGTTGTCCCACAGTGCATATTTCTAGTGGTATTCATTGTTATGACCATTCTTACTCTTTTAAATTATGTTTTATGCATTTGGGGACATGAAGTTTCTTTTCTGATCTTTATAGGACTCATTTTAGTTCCAGATTCCAGTTTTGGCCTATAGGATTTTGTTGATTAACGGTGTCTCTCAATAAATGAAAAACAATGTATTTATGCTTCTCATTCCTCATTTAGTGTCCCACAATCCATATTTCTAGTGGTATTCATTGTTATGACCATTCTTACTCCTTAAAATTGTGAATTATGCATTTGGGGACAAGAAGTTAGTTTTCTGATCTTCATTGGACTCATTTCAGTTCCAGATTCCTTTTCGGTATATTGGATTTTGTTGATTAACGGTGTCTCTCAGTGAGTAAGAAACAAGGTATTTTTGCTTCTCATTCCTCATTTAGTTGTCCCACAGTGCATATTTCTAGTGGTATTCATTGTTATGACCATTCTTACTCTTTTAAATTATGTTTTATGCATTTGGGGACATGAAGTTTCTTTTCTGATCTTTATAGGACTCATTTTAGTTCCAGATTCCAGTTTTTGGCCTATAGGATTTTGTTGATTAACGGTGTCTCCAATAAATGAAAAACAATGTATTTATGCTTCTCATTCCTCATTTAGGTGTCCCACAATCCATATTTCTAGTGGTATTCATTGTTATGACCATTCTTACTCCTTAAAATTGTGAATTATGCATTTGGGGACAAGAAGTTAGTTTTCTGATCTTCATTGGACTCATTTCAGTTCCAGATTCCTCTTTTCGGTATTGGATTTTGTTGATTAACGGTGTCTCTCAGTGAGTAAGAAACAAGGTATTTTTGCTTCTCATTCCTCATTTAGTTGTCCCACAGTGCATATTTCTAGTGGTATTCATTGTTATGACCATTCTTACTCTTTTAAATTATGTTTATGCATTTGGGGACATGAAGTTTCTTTTCTGATCTTATAGGACTCATTTTAGTTCCAGATTCCTTTTGGCCTATAGGATTTTGTTGATTAACGGTGTCTCTCAATAAATGAAAAACAATGTATTTATGCTTCTCATTCCTCATTTAGTGTCCCACAATCCATATTTCTAGTGGTATTCATTGTTATGACCATTCTTACTCCTTAAAATTGTGAATTATGCATTTGGGGACAAGAAGTTAGTTTTCTGATCTTCATTGGACTCATTTTCAGTTCCAGATTCCTCTTTTGGTATATTGGATTTTGTTGATTAACGGTGTCTCTCATGAGTAAGAAACAAGGTATTTTGCTTCTCATTCCTCATTTAGTTGTCCCACAGTGCATATTTCTAGTGGTATTCATTGTTATGACCATTCTTACTCTTAAATTATGTTTATGCATTTGGGGACATGAAGTTTCTTTTCTGATCTTATTAGGACTCATTTAGTTCCAGATTCCTTTTTGGCCTATTGGATTTTGTTGATTAACGGTGTCTCTCAATAAATGAAAAACAATGTATTTTGCTTCTCATTCCTCATTTAGTGTCCCACATCCATATTTCTAGTGGTATTCATTGTTATGACCATTCTTACTCCTTAAATTGTGAATTATGCATTTGGGGACAGAAGTTTTTCTGATCTTATTGGACTCATTTTAGTTCCAGATTCCTTTTGGTATATTGGATTTTGTTGATTAACGGTGTCTCTCATGATAAGAAACAATGTATTTTTGCTTCTCATTCCTCATTTAGTGTCCCACAATGCATATTTCTAGTGGTATTCATTGTTATGACCATTCTTACTCTTTAAATATGTTTTATGCATTTGGGGACAGAAGTTCTTTTCTGATCTTATTGGACTCATTTCAGTTCCAGATTCCTTTTTGGTATAGGATTTTGTTGATTAACGGTGTCTCTCAATAAATGAAAAACAATGTATTTTGCTTCTCATTCCTCATTTAGTGTCCCACATCCATATTTCTAGTGGTATTCATTGTTATGACCATTCTTACTCTTAAATTGTGAATTATGCATTTGGGGACATGAAGTTTTTTCTGATCTTATTGGACTCATTTAGTTCCAGATTCCTCTTTTGGTATATTGGATTTTGTTGATTAACGGTGTCTCTCATGATAAAAACAATGTATTTTATGCTTCTCATTCCTCATTTAGGTTGTCCCACAATCCATATTTCTAGTGGTATTCATTGTTATGACCATTCTTACTCTTAAAATTGTTTATGCATTTGGGGACAAGAAGTTTTTTCTGATCTTCATTGGACTCATTTCAGTTCCAGATTCCTTTTGGTATAGGATTTTGTTGATTAACGGTGTCTCTCATAAATGAAAAACAAGGTATTTTTGCTTCTCATTCCTCATTTAGTTGTCCCACAGTGCATATTTCTAGTGGTATTCATTGTTATGACCATTCTTACTCTTTTAAATTATGAATTATGCATTTGGGGACATGAAGTTTTTCTGATCTTATGGACTCATTTTAGTTCCAGATTCCAGTTTTGGCCTATAGGATTTTGTTGATTAACGGTGTCTCTCAATAAATGAAAAACAATGTATTTATGCTTCTCATTCCTCATTTAGGTGTCCCACAATCCATATTTCTAGTGGTATTCATTTTACCATTCTTACTCCTTAAAATTGTGAATTATGCATTTGGGGACAAGAAGTTAGTTTTCTGATCTTCATTGGACTCATTTCAGTTCCAGATTCCTCTTTTCGGTATATTGGATTTTGTTGATTAACGGTGTCTCTCAGTGAGTAAGAAACAAGGTATTTTTGCTTCTCATTCCTCATTTAGTTGTCCCACAGTGCATATTTCTAGTGGTATTCATTGTTATGACCATTCTTACTCTTTTAAATTATGTTTTATGCATTTGGGGACATGAAGTTTCTTTTCTGATCTTTATAGGACTCATTTTAGTTCCAGATTCCAGTTTTGGCCTATAGGATTTTGTTGATTAACGGTGTCTCCAATAAATGAAAAACAATGTATTTATGTTCTCATTCCTCATTTAGGTGTCCCACAATCCATATTTCTAGTGGTATTCATTGTTATGACCATTCTTACTCCTTAAAATTGTGAATTATGCATTTGGGGACAAGAAGTTAGTTTTCTGATCTTCATTGGACTCATTTCAGTTCCAGATTCCTCTTTTGGTATATTGGATTTTGTTGATTAACGGTGTCTCTCAGTGAGTAAGAAACAAGGTATTTTGCTTCTCATTCCTCATTTAGTTGTCCCACAGTGCATATTTCTAGTGGTATTCATTGTTATGACCATTCTTACTCTTTTAAATTATGTTTATGCATTTGGGGACATGAAGTTTCTTTTCTGATCTTTATAGGACTCATTTAGTTCCAGATTCCAGTTTTGGCCTATTGGATTTTGTTGATTAACGGTGTCTCTCAATAAATGAAAAACAATGTATTTATGTTCTCATTCCTCATTTAGGTGTCCCACAATCCATATTTCTAGTGGTATTCATTGTTATGACCATTCTTACTCCTTAAAATTGTGAATTATGCATTTGGGGACAAGAAGTTAGTTTTCTGATCTTCATTGGACTCATTTCAGTTCCAGATTCCTTTTGGTATATTGGATTTTGTTGATTAACGGTGTCTCTCAGTGAGTAAGAAACAAGGTATTTTTGCTTCTCATTCCTCATTTAGTTGTCCCACAGTGCATATTTCTAGTGGTATTCATTGTTATGACCATTCTTACTCTTTTAAATTATGTTTATGCATTTGGGGACATGAAGTTTCTTTTCTGATCTTATAGGACTCATTTTAGTTCCAGATTCCTTTTTGGCCTATTGGATTTTGTTGATTAACGGTGTCTCTCATGAGTAAAAACAATGTATTTTTGCTTCTCATTCCTCATTTAGTTGTCCCACAGTGCATATTTCTAGTGGTATTCATTGTTATGACCATTCTTACTCTTTTAAATTATGTTTATGCATTTGGGGACATGAAGTTTTTCTGATCTTATAGGACTCATTTTAGTTCCAGATTCCAGTTTTGGCCTATAGGATTTTGTTGATTAACGGTGTCTCTCAATAAATGAAAAACAATGTATTTTGCTTCTCATTCCTCATTTAGGTGTCCCACAATGCATATTTCTAGTGGTATTCATTGTTATGACCATTCTTACTCTTAAATTATGAATTATGCATTTGGGGACAGAAGTTAGTTTTCTGATCTTATGGACTCATTTAGTTCCAGATTCCTCTTTTGGTATATTGGATTTTGTTGATTAACGGTGTCTCTCATGAGTAAGAAACAAATATTTTTGCTTCTCATTCCTCATTTAGTTGTCCCACATCCATATTTCTAGTGGTATTCATTGTTATGACCATTCTTACTCTTAAATTTGTTTATGCATTTGGGGACATGAAGTTTCTTTTCTGATCTTATGGACTCATTTTAGTTCCAGATTCCTTTTGGCCTATTGGATTTTGTTGATTAACGGTGTCTCTCAATAAATGAAAAACAATGTATTTTGCTTCTCATTCCTCATTTAGTTGTCCCACATGCATATTTCTAGTGGTATTCATTGTTATGACCATTCTTACTCTTAAATTATGAATTATGCATTTGGGGACAGAAGTTAGTTTTCTGATCTTCATTGGACTCATTTCAGTTCCAGATTCCTTTTCGGTATATTGGATTTTGTTGATTAACGGTGTCTCTCAGTCAATAAGAAACAATGTATTTTGCTTCTCATTCCTCATTTAGTTGTCCCACATGCATATTTCTAGTGGTATTCATTGTTATGACCATTCTTACTTTAAAATTATGTTTATGCATTTGGGGACAGAAGTTTCTTTTCTGATCTTATGGACTCATTTTAGTTCCAGATTCCTTTTTGGCCTATTGGATTTTGTTGATTAACGGTGTCTCAATAAATGAAAAACAATGTATTTATGTTCTCATTCCTCATTTAGTTGTCCCACAATCCATATTTCTAGTGGTATTCATTGTTATGACCATTCTTACTCTTAAAATGTAATTATGCATTTGGGGACAAGAAGTTAGTTTTCTGATCCATTGGACTCATTTCAGTTCCAGATTCCTCTTTTCGGTATATTGGATTTTGTTGATTAACGGTGTCTCTCAGTGATAAGAAACAATGTATTTTTGCTTCTCATTCCTCATTTAGTTGTCCCACATGCATATTTCTAGTGGTATTCATTGTTATGACCATTCTTACTCTTAAATTATGTTTTATGCATTTGGGGACATGAAGTTTCTTTTCTGATCTTATTGGACTCATTTTAGTTCCAGATTCTTTTGGCCTATTGGATTTTGTTGATTAACGGTGTCTCTCAATAAATGAAAAACAATGTATTTATGCTTCTCATTCCTCATTTAGTGTCCCACAATCCATATTTCTAGTGGTATTCATTGTTATGACCATTCTTACTCCTTAAAATTGTGAATTATGCATTTGGGGACAGAAGTTAGTTTTCTGATCTTCATTGGACTCATTTAGTTCCAGATTCCAGTTTTCGGTATATTGGATTTTGTTGATTAACGGTGTCTCTCATGAGTAAGAAACAATGTATTTTTGCTTCTCATTCCTCATTTAGTGTCCCACAGTGCATATTTCTAGTGGTATTCATTGTTATGACCATTCTTACTCTTTTAAATTATGTTTATGCATTTGGGGACAGAAGTTTCTTTTCTGATCTTATGGACTCATTTTAGTTCCAGATTCCTTTTGGCCTATAGGATTTTGTTGATTAACGGTGTCTCTCATAAATGAAAAACAAGGTATTTTGCTTCTCATTCCTCATTTAGGTTGTCCCAATGCATATTTCTAGTGGTATTCATTGTTATGAATTCTTACTCTTTTAAATTATGTTTATGCATTTGGGGACATGAAGTTTTTTCTGATCTTATAGGACTCATTTTAGTTCCAGATTCCTTGGCCTATTAGGATTTTGTTGATTAACGGTGTCTCTCAATAAATGAAAAACAATGTATTTTGCTTCTCATTCCTCATTTAGTGTCCCACAATCCATATTTCTAGTGGTATTCATTGTTATGACCATTCTTACTCCTTAAAATTTGAATTATGCATTTGGGACAAGAATTAGTTTTGATGCATTTAGTTCATGATTCTTTCTGATCTTTATAGGACTCATTTTAGTTCAGATTCCAGTTTTGGCCTATTGGATTTTGTTGATTAACGGTGTCTCTCAATAAATAAAAACAATGTATTTATGCTTCTCATTCCTCATTTAGGTGTCCCACAATCCATATTTCTAGTGGTATTCATTGTTATGACCATTCTTACTCCTTAAATTATGAATTATGCATTTGGGGACAGAAGTTAGTTTTCTGATCTTCATTGGACTCATTTAGTTCCAGATTCCTTTTTGGTATATTGGATTTTGTTGATTAACGGTGTCTCTCATGAGTAAGAAACAATGTATTTTTGCTTCTCATTCCTCATTTAGTTGTCCCACAGTGCATATTTCTAGTGGTATTCATTGTTATGACCATTCTTACTCTTAAATTATGAATTATGCATTTGGGGACATGAAGTTCTTTTCTGATCTTATGGACTCATTTAGTTCCAGATTCCTTTTGGCCTATAGGATTTTGTTGATTAACGGTGTCTCTCAGTGAGTAAAAACAAGGTATTTTTGCTTCTCATTCCTCATTTAGTTGTCCCACATGCATATTTCTAGTGGTATTCATTGTTATGACCATTCTTACTCTTTTAAATTATGTTTTATGCATTTGGGGACATGAAGTTTCTTTTCTGATCTTATAGGACTCATTTTAGTTCCAGATTCCAGTTTTGGCCTATAGGATTTTGTTGATTAACGGTGTCTCTCAATAAATAAAAACAATGTATTTATGCTTCTCATTCCTCATTTAGGTTGTCCCACAATCCATATTTCTAGTGGTATTCATTGTTATGACCATTCTTACTCCTTAAAATTGTGAATTATGCATTTGGGGACAAGAAGTTAGTTTTCTGATCTTCATTGGACTCATTTCAGTTCCAGATTCCTCTTTTCGGTATATTGGATTTTGTTGATTAACGGTGTCTCTCAGTGAGTAAGAAACAATGTATTTTGCTTCTCATTCCTCATTTAGTTGTCCCACAGTGCATATTTCTAGTGGTATTCATTGTTATGACCATTCTTACTCTTTTAAATTATGTTTATGCATTTGGGGACAGAAGTTTCTTTTCTGATCTTATAGGACTCATTTTAGTTCCAGATTCCTTTTTGGCCTATTGGATTTTGTTGATTAACGGTGTCTCTCAATAAATAAAAACAATGTATTTATGCTTCTCATTCCTCATTTAGTTGTCCCACAATCCATATTTCTAGTGGTATTCATTGTTATGACCATTCTTACTCCTTAAATTATGAATTATGCATTTGGGGACAAGAAGTTAGTTTTCTGATCTTCATTGGACTCATTTCAGTTCCAGATTCCTCTTTTGGTATATTGGATTTTGTTGATTAACGGTGTCTCTCATGAGTAAGAAACAAGGTATTTTTGCTTCTCATTCCTCATTTAGTTGTCCCACATGCATATTTCTAGTGGTATTCATTGTTATGACCATTCTTACTCTTAAATTATGAATTATGCATTTGGGGAAGAAGTTTTTTTCTGATCTTCATTGGACTCATTTAGTTCCAGATTCCTTTTGGTATAGGATTTTGTTGATTAACGGTGTCTCTCAGTGAGTAAAAACAAGGTATTTTTGCTTCTCATTCCTCATTTAGTTGTCCCACAGTGCATATTTCTAGTGGTATTCATTGTTATGACCATTCTTACTCTTTTAAATTATGTTTATGCATTTGGGGACATGAAGTTTCTTTTCTGATCTTATAGGACTCATTTTAGTTCCAGATTCCAGTTTTCTATTGGATTTTGTTGATTAACGGTGTCTCTCAGTGAGTAAAAACAAGGTATTTTTGCTTCTCATTCCTCATTTAGTTGTCCCACAGTGCATATTTCTAGTGGTATTCATTGTTATGACCATTCTTACTCTTTTAAATTATGTTTATGCATTTGGGGACATGAAGTTTTTCTGATCTTATAGGACTCATTTTAGTTCCAGATTCCAGTTTTGGCCTATGGATTTTGTTGATTAACGGTGTCTCTCAATAAATGAAAAACAATGTATTTATGCTTCTCATTCCTCATTTAGGTGTCCCACAATCCATATTTCTAGTGGTATTCATTGTTATGACCATTCTTACTCCTTAAATTGTGAATTATGCATTTGGGGACAAGAAGTTAGTTTTCTGATCTTCATTGGACTCATTTCAGTTCCAGATTCCTCTTTTCGGTATATTGGATTTTGTTGATTAACGGTGTCTCTCATGAGTAAGAAACAAGGTATTTTTGCTTCTCATTCCTCATTTAGTGTCCCACAGTGCATATTTCTAGTGGTATTCATTGTTATGACCATTCTTACTCTTTTAAATTATTTTTATGCATTTGGGGACATGAAGTTTCTTTTCTGATCTTATAGGACTCATTTTAGTTCCAGATTCCAGTTTTTGGCCTATTGGATTTTGTTGATTAACGGTGTCTCTCAATAAATGAAAACAATGTATTTATGCTTCTCATTCCTCATTTAGGTGTCCCACAATCCATATTTCTAGTGGTATTCATTGTTATGACCATTCTTACTCTTAAAATTATGAATTATGCATTTGGGGACAAGAAGTTAGTTTTCTGATCTTCATTGGACTCATTTCAGTTCCAGATTCCTTTTGGATATTGGATTTTGTTGATTAACGGTGTCTCTCATGAGTAAGAAACAAGGTATTTTTGCTTCTCATTCCTCATTTAGTTGTCCCACAGTGCATATTTCTAGTGGTATTCATTGTTATGACCATTCTTACTCTTTTAAATTATGTTTTATGCATTTGGGGACATGAAGTTCTTTTCTGATCTTATGGACTCATTTTAGTTCCAGATTCCAGTTTTTGGCCTATTGGATTTTGTTGATTAACGGTGTCTCTCAATAAATGAAAAACAATGTATTTTTGCTTCTCATTCCTCATTTAGGTGTCCCACAATCCATATTTCTAGTGGTATTCATTGTTATGACCATTCTTACTCCTTAAATTGTGAATTATGCATTTGGGGACAAGAAGTTAGTTTTCTGATCTTCATTGGACTCATTTTCAGTTCCAGATTCCTTTTGGTATATTGGATTTTGTTGATTAACGGTGTCTCTCATGAGTAAGAAACAATGTATTTATGCTTCTCATTCCTCATTTAGGTGTCCCACATCCATATTTCTAGTGGTATTCATTGTTATGACCATTCTTACTCTTAAATTATGTTTATGCATTTGGGACAGAAGTTTTTTCTGATCTTCATTGGACTCATTTTAGTTCCAGATTCCTTTTCGTATAGGATTTTGTTGATTAACGGTGTCTCTCAGTGAGTAAAAACAAGGTATTTTTGCTTCTCATTCCTCATTTAGTTGTCCCACAGTGCATATTTCTAGTGGTATTCATTGTTATGACCATTCTTACTCTTTTAAATTATGTTTTATGCATTTGGGGACATGAAGTTTCTTTTCTGATCCTTATAGGACTCATTTTAGTTCCAGATTCCAGATTTTGGCCTATAGGATTTTGTTGATTAACGGTGTCTCTCAATAAATGAAAAACAATGTATTTATGCTTCTCATTCCTCATTAGGGTCCCACAAATCCATATTTTTAGTGGTA
>FNXX01000246.1:0-20358 GCA_900108845.1 Iljinskaea planisiliqua
TGAGAAACAAAGTATATATGCTTCTCATTCCTTGTTTAAGAGTCCAATGCATTTTTCTGTAGGATTCATTGTTATGAACATTCTTCTCTTAAAATTCTGTTTAGACATTTGGGACATAAAGTTCTTTTCTGATGTTATGGACTCATTTTATTTCTAGATTCTTCTTTTGTCTATTGAATTTGGTTGATTAAAAGTATCCCCAATGAATGAGAAACAAGGTATATCTGCTTCTCATTTCATTTAAGTGTCCCACAATGCAAATTTCTAATGGTATTCATTGTTATGACATTCTTAATGCTATAAAATTCTGTTTTAAGCATTTTCGACATTAATTCTTTTCTCATATTTATTGGACTCATTCAGTTCCAGATTCTGTTTTTGGTATATTGATTTGGTCGCTTACGTCTCCCTAATGAATGAGAAACAAGTATTTATGCTTCTCATTCCTCATTTAGGTGTCCCACAATTCCTATTTCTAGTGGTATTCATTGTTATGACCATTCTTACTCTTTAAATTCTGTTTTAAGCATTTGGGGATATTAAGTTTCTCTTCAGACTTTAATGGACTCATTTTTGTTCCAGAATCTTCTTTTGGACTATTTAATTTGGTTTATTAAAAGTGTCTCGAATTAATGAGAAACAAGGTATATATGCTTCTCATTCCTCATTTAGGAGTCCACAATGCATTTTTTGTAGGATTCATTGTTATGAACATTCTTCTCTTAAAATTCTGTTGTAGACATTTGAGGACATGAAGTTCCTTTTCTGATGTTCATGGGACTCATTTTATTTCTAGATTCTTCTTTCGTGTCTATTGAATTTGGTTGATTAAAAGTATCACCCAATGAATGAGAAACAAGGTATATCTGCTTCTCATTTCTCATTTAAGTGTCCCACAATGCAAATTTCTAATGGTATTCATTGTTATGACCATCGTTATGCTTTAAAATTCTGTTTTAAGCATTTGGGGACATAAAGTTCATTTCCTGATCTTTATTGGACTCATTTCAGTTCCAGATTCCTGTTTTTGGTATATTAGATTTGGTTGCTTAACGGTGCCTCCAATGAATGAGAAACACGGTATTTATGCTTCTCATTCCTCATTTAGGTGTCCCACAATTCCTATTTCTAGTGGTATTCATTGTTATGACCATTCTTACTCTTGAAATTCTGTTTTAAGCATTTGGCGACATGGAGTTCTTTTTCTAATCTTCATTGGACTCATTTTAGCTCCTGATTCTTCTTATTGGTCTATTGGATTTGGTTCATTAACATTGTCTCCCAAGAACTGAGAAACAAAGTATATATGCTTCTCATTCCTTGTTTAAGAGTTTGACAATGAATATTTCTAGTGGTATTCATTGTTATGACCATTCTTACTCTTTAAAATTCTGTTTTAAGCATTTGGGGACATTAAGTTTCTCTTCAGACTTTAATGGGACTCATTTTTGTTCCAGAATCTTCTTTTGGGACTATTTAATTTGGTTATTAAAAGTGTCTCGAATTAATGAGAAACAAGTATATATGCTTCTCATTCCTCATTTAGGAGTCCCACAATGCATTTTTCTTGTAGGATTCATTGTTATGAACATTCTTCTCTTAAAATTCTGTTGTAGACATTTGAGGACATGAAGTTCCTTTTCTGATGTTCATGGGACTCATTTTATTTCTAGATTCTTCTTTCGTGTCTATTGAATTTGGTTGATTAAAAGTATCACCCAATGAATGAGAAACAAGGTATATCTGCTTCTCATTTCTCATTTAAGTGTCCCACAATGCAAATTTCTAATGGTATTCATTGTTATGACCATCGTTATGCTTTAAAATTCTGTTTTAAGCATTTGGGGACATAAAGTTCATTTCCTGATCTTTATTGGACTCATTTCAGTTCCAGATTCCTGTTTTTGGTATATTAGATTTGGTTGCGTAATGGTGCCTCCCAATGAATGAGAAACACGGTATTTATGCTTCTCATTCCTCATTTAGGTGTCCCACAATTCCTATTTCTAGTGGTATTCATTGTTATGACCATTCTTACTCTTGAAATTCTGTTTTAAGCATTTGGCGACATGGAGTTCTTTTTCTAATCTTCATTGGACTCATTTTAGCTCCTGATTCTTCTTATTGGTCTATTGGATTTGGTTCATTAACATTGTCTCCCAATAACTGAGAAACAAAGTATATATGCTTCTCATTCCTTATTTAAGAGTTTGACAATGCATATTTCTAGTGGTATTCATTGTTATGACCATTCTTACTCTTTAAAATTCTGTTTTAAGCATTTGGGGACATTAAGTTTCTCTTCAGACTTTAATGGGACTCATTTTTGTTCCAGAATCTTCTTTTGGGACTATTTAATTTGGTTTATAAAAAGTGTCTCCAATTAATGAGAAACAAGGTATATATGCTTCTCATTCCTCATTTAGGAGTCCCACAATGCATTTTTCTTGTAGGATTCATTGTTATGAACATTCTTCTCTTAAAATTCTGTTGTAGACATTTGAGGACATGAAGTTCCTTTTCTGATCTTCATGGGACTCATTTTATTTCTAGATTCTTCTTTCGTGTCTATTGAATTTGGTTGATTAAAAGTATCACCCAATGAATGAGAAACAAGGTATATCTGCTTCTCATTTCTCATTTAAGTGTCCCACAATGCAAATTTCTAATGGTATTCATTGTTATGACCATCGTTATGCTTTAAAATTCTGTTTTAAGCATTTGGGGACATAAAGTTCATTTCCTGATCTTTATTGGACTCATTTCAGTTCCAGATTCCTGTTTTTGGTATATTAGATTTGGTTGCGTAACGGTGCCTCCCAATGAATGAGAAACACGGTATTTATTCTTCTCATTCCTCATTTAGGTGTCCCACAATTCCTATTTCTAGTGGTATTCATTGTTATGACCATTCTTACTCTTGAAATTCTGTTTTAAGCATTTGGCGACATGGAGTTCTTTTTCTAATCTTCATTGGACTCATTTTAGCTCCTGATTCTTCTTATTGGGCTATAGGATTTGGTTCATTAACATTGTCTCCCAATAACTGAGAAACAAAGTATATATGCTTCTCATTCCTTGTTTAAGAGTTTGACAATGCATATTTCTAGTGGTATTCATTGTTATGACCATTCTTACTCTTTAAAATTCTGTTTTAAGCATTTGGGGACATTAAGTTTCTCTTCAGACTTTAATGGGACTCATTTTTGTTCCAGAATCTTCTTTTGGGCTATTTAATTTGGTTTATTAAAAGTTTCAATTAATGAGAACAAGGTATATATGCTTCTCATTCCTCAGTTAGGAGTCCACAATGCATTTTTCTTGTAGGATTCATTGTTATGAACATTCTTCTCTTAAAATTCTGTTGTAGACATTTGAGGACATGAAGTTCCTTTTCTGATCTTCATGGGACTCATTTTATTTCTAGATTCTTCTATTGTGTCTATTGAATCTGGTTGATTAGAAGTATCACCCAATGAATGAGAAACAAGGTATATCTGCTTCTCATTACTCATTTAAGTGTCACACAATGCAAATTTCTGGTGGTATTCATTGTTATGACCATTGTTATGCTATAAAATTCTGTTTTAAGCATTTTGGAACATTAAGTTCATTTTCTCATCTTTATTGGACTCATTTCAGTTCCAGATTCCTGTTTTGGGTATATTAGATTTGGTTGCTTACGGTGCCTCCCATGAATGAGAAACACGGTATTTATGCTTCTCATTCCTCATTTAGGTGTCCCACAATTCCTATTTCTAGTGGTATTCATTGTTATGACCATTCTTACTCTTGAAATTCTGTTTAAGCATTTGGCGACATGGAGTTCTTTTTCTAATCTTCAGTGGACTCATTTTAGCTCCAGATTCTTCTTATTGGTCTATTGGATTTGGTTCATTAAAATTGTCTCCCAATAACTGAGAAACAAAGTATATATGCTTCTCATTCCTTGTTTAAGAGTTTGACAATGCATATTTCTAGTGGTATTCATTGTTATGACATTCTTACTCTTTAAAATTCTGTTTTAAGCATTTGGGGACATTAAGTTTCTCTTCAGACTTTAATGGGACTCATTTTTGTTCCAGAATCTTCTTTTGGGTCTATTTAATTTGGTTTATTAAAAGTGTCTCGAATTAATGAGAAACAAGGTATATATGCTTCTCATTCCTCATTTAGGAGTCCCACAATGCATTTTTCTTGTAGGATTCATTGTTATGAACATTCTTCTCTTAAAATTCTGTTGTAGACATTTGAGGACATGAAGTTCCTTTTCTGATGTTCATGGGACTCATTTTATTTCTAGATTCTTCTTTCGTGTCTATTGAATTTGGTTGATTAAAAGTATCACCCAATGAATGAGAAACAAGGTATATCTGCTTCTCATTTCTCATTTAAGTGTCCCACAATGCAAATTTCTAATGGTATTCATTGTTATGACCATCGTTATGCTTTAAAATTCTGTTTTAAGCATTTGGGGACATAAAGTTCATTTCCTGATCTTTATTGACTCATTTCAGTTCCAGATTCCTGTTTTTGGTATATTAGATTTGGTCGCTTTACGGTGCCTCCTATGAATGAGAAACACGGTATTTATGCTTCTCATTCCTCATTTAGGTGTCCCACAATTCCTATTTCTAGTGGTATTCATTTTTTTTTTTTTTTTTTTTTTTTTTTTTTTTTTTTTTTTTTTTTTTTTTTTTTTTTTTTTTTTTTTTTTTTTTTTTTTTTTTTATTTTGTTATGACCATTCTTACTCTTTAAAATTCTGTTTTAAGCATTTGGGGACATTAAGTTTCTCTTCAGACTTTAATGGGACTCATTTTTGTTCCAGATCTTCTTTTGGCTATTTATTTGGTTTATTAAAGTTTCAATTAATGAGAACAAGGTATATATGCTTCTCATTCCTCATTAGGAGTCCCACAATGCATTTTTCTTGTAGGATTCATTGTTATGAACATTCTTCTCTTAAAATTCTGTTGTAGACATTTGAGGACATGAAGTTCTTTTCTGATCTTCATGGGACTCATTTTATTTCTAGATTCTTCTTTGTGTCTATTGAATTGGTTGATTAAAGTATCACCCAATGAATGAGAAACAAGGTATATCTGCTTCTCATTTCTCATTTAAGTGTCCACAATGCAAATTTCTGTGGTATTCATTGTTATGACCATTGTTATGCTTAAAATTCTGTTTTAAGCATTTGGGACATAAGTTCATTTTCTCATCTTTATTGGACTCATTTCAGTTCCAGATTCCTGTTTTTGGTATATTAGATTTGGTTGCTTTACGGTGCCTCCCTATGAATGAGAAACACGGTATTTATGCTTCTCATTCCTCATTTAGGTGTCCCACAATTCCTATTTCTAGTGGTATTCATTGTTATGACCATTCTTACTCTTGAAATTCTGTTTAAGCATTTGGCGACATGGAGTTCTTTTTCTAATCTTCAGTGGACTCATTTTAGCTCCAGATTCTTCTTATTGGTCTATTGGATTTGGTTCATTAACATTGTCTCCCAATAACTGAGAAACAAAGTATATATGCTTCTCATTCCTTGTTTAAGAGTTTGACAATGCATATTTCTAGTGGTATTCATTGTTATGACCATTCTTACTCTTTAAAATTCTGTTTTAAGCATTTGGGGACATTAAGTTTCTCTTCAGACTTTAATGGGACTCATTTTTGTTCCAGAATCTTCTTTTGGGTCTATTTAATTTGGTTTATTAAAAGTGTCTCGAATTAATGAGAAACAAGGTATATATGCTTCTCATTCCTCATTTAGGAGTCCCACAATGCATTTTTCTTGTAGGATTCATTGTTATGAACATTCTTCTCTTAAAATTCTGTTGTAGACATTTGAGGACATGAAGTTCCTTTTCTGATGTTCATGGGACTCATTTTATTTCTAGATTCTTCTTTCGTGTCTATTGAATTTGGTTGATTAAAAGTATCACCCAATGAATGAGAAACAAGGTATATCTGCTTCTCATTTCTCATTTAAGTGTCCCACAATGCAAATTTCTAATGGTATTCATTGTTATGACCATCGTTATGCTTTAAAATTCTGTTTTAAGCATTTGGGGACATAAAGTTCATTTCCTGATCTTTATTGGACTCATTTCAGTTCCAGATTCCTGTTTTTGGTATATTAGATTTGGTTGCTTACGGTGCCTCCCATGAATGAGAAACACGGTATTTATGCTTCTCATTCCTCATTTAGGTGTCCCACAATTCCTATTTCTAGTGGTATTCATTGTTATGACCATTCTTACTCTTTAAAATTCTGTTTTAAGCATTTGGGGACATTAAGTTTCTCTTCAGACTTTAATGGGACTCATTTTTTGTTCTCATTCCTCAGTAGGAGTCCAACAAGGCATTTTTTCTTGTAGGATTCATTGTTATGAACATTCTTCTCTTAAAAATTCTGTTGTAGACATTTGAGGACATGAAGTTCCATTTCTGATCTTCATGGGACTCATTTTATTTCTAGATTCTTCTATTGTGTCTATTGAATCTGGTTGATTAGAAGTATCACCCAATGAATGAGAAACAAGGTATATCTGCTTCTCATTACTCATTTAAGTGTCACACAATGCAAATTTCTGGTGGTATTCATTGTTATGACCATTGTTATGCTATAAAATTCTGTTTTAAGCATTTTCCGAAATTAAGTTCATTTTCTCATCTTTATTGGACTCATTTCAGTTCCAGATTCTTGTTTTTGGGTATATTAGATTTGGTTGCTTTACGGTGCCTCCCTATGAATGAGAAACACGGTATTTATGCTTCTCATTCCTCATTTAGGTGTCCCACAATTCCTATTTCTAGTGGTATTCATTGTTATGACCATTCTTACTCTTGAAATTCTGTTTTAAGCATTTGGCGACATGGAGTTCTTTTTCTAATCTTCAGTGGACTCATTTTAGCTCCAGATTCTTCTTATTGGTCTATTGGATTTGGTTCATTAACATTGTCTCCCAATAACTGAGAAACAAAGTATATATGCTTCTCATTCCTTGTTTAAGAGTTTGACAATGCATATTTCTAGTGGTATTCATTGTTATGACCATTCTTACTCTTTAAAATTCTGTTTTAAGCATTTGGGGACATTAAGTTTCTCTTCAGACTTTAATGGGACTCATTTTTGTTCCAGAATCTTCTTTTGGGACTATTTAATTTGGTTTATTAAAAGTGTCTCGAATTAATGAGAAACAAGGTATATATGCTTCTCATTCCTCATTTAGGAGTCCCACAATGCATTTTTCTTGTAGGATTCATTGTTATGAACATTCTTCTCTTAAAATTCTGTTGTAGACATTTGAGGACATGAAGTTCCTTTTCTGATCTTCATGGGACTCATTTTATTTCTAGATTCTTCTTTCGTGTCTATTGAATTTGGTTGATTAAAAGTATCACCCAATGAATGAGAAACAAGGTATATCTGCTTCTCATTTCTCATTTAAGTGTCCCACAATGCAAATTTCTAATGGTATTCATTGTTATGACCATCGTTATGCTTTAAAATTCTGTTTTAAGCATTTGGGGACATAAAGTTCATTTCCTGATCTTTATTGGACTCATTTCAGTTCCAGATTCCTGTTTTTGGTATATTAGATTTGGTTGCGTAATGGTGCCTCCCAATGAATGAGAAACACGGTATTTATTCTTCTCATTCCTCATTTAGGTGTCCCACAATTCCTATTTCTAGTGGTATTCATTGTTATGACCATTCTTACTCTTGAAATTCTGTTTTAAGCATTTGGCGACATGGAGTTCTTTTTCTAATCTTCATTGGACTCATTTTAGCTCCTGATTCTTCTTATTGGGCTATAGGATTTGGTTCATTAACATTGTCTCCCAATAACTGAGAAACAAAGTATATATGCTTCTCATTCCTTTTTAGGAGTTTGACAATGCATATTTCTAGTGGTATTCATTGTTATGACCATTCTTACTCTTTAAAATTCTGTTTTAAGCATTTGGGGACATTAAGTTTCTCTTCAGACTTTAATGGGACTCATTTTTGTTCCAGAATCTTCTTTTGGGCTATTTAATTTGGTTTATTAAAAGTTTCAATTAATGAGAAACAAGGTATATATGCTTCTCATTCCTCATTAGGAGTCCCACAATGCATTTTTCTTGTAGGATTCATTGTTATGAACATTCTTCTCTTAAAATTCTGTTGTAGACATTTGAGGACATGAAGTTCCTTTTCTGATCTTCATGGGACTCATTTTATTTCTAGATTCTTCTTTCGTGTCTATTGAATTTGGTTGATTAAAAGTATCACCCAATGAATGAGAAACAAGGTATATCTGCTTCTCATTTCTCATTTAAGTGTCCACAATGCATATTTCTAGTGGTATTCATTGTTATGACCATCGTTATGCTTTAAAATTCTGTTTTAAGCATTTGGGACATAAAGTTCATTTCCTGATCTTTATTGGACTCATTTCAGTTCCAGATTCCTGTTTTTGGTATATTAGATTTGGTTGCTTTACGGTGCCTCCCAATGAATGAGAAACACGGTATTTATGCTTCTCATTCCTCATTTAGGTGTCCCACAATTCCTATTTCTAGTGGTATTCATTGTTATGACCATTCTTACTCTTGAAATTCTGTTTTAAGCATTTGGCGACATGGAGTTCTTTTTCTAATCTTCAGTGGACTCATTTTAGCTCCAGATTCTTCTTATTGGTCTATTGGATTTGGTTCATTAACATTGTCTCCCAATAACTGAGAAACAAAGTATATATGCTTCTCATTCCTTGTTTAAGAGTTTGACAATGCATATTTCTAGTGGTATTCATTGTTATGACCATTCTTACTCTTTAAAATTCTGTTTTAAGCATTTGGGGACATTAAGTTTCTCTTCAGACTTTAATGGGACTCATTTTTGTTCCAGAATCTTCTTTTGGGACTATTTAATTTGGTTTATTAAAAGTGTCTCGAATTAATGAGAAACAAGGTATATATGCTTCTCATTCCTCATTTAGGAGTCCCACAATGCATTTTTCTTGTAGGATTCATTGTTATGAACATTCTTCTCTTAAAATTCTGTTGTAGACATTTGAGGACATGAAGTTCCTTTTCTGATCTTCATGGGACTCATTTTATTTCTAGATTCTTCTTTCGTGTCTATTGAATTTGGTTGATTAAAAGTATCACCCAATGAATGAGAAACAAGGTATATCTGCTTCTCATTTCTCATTTAAGTGTCCCACAATGCAAATTTCTAATGGTATTCATTGTTATGACCATCGTTATGCTTTAAAATTCTGTTTTAAGCATTTGGGGACATAAAGTTCATTTCCTGATCTTTATTGGACTCATTTCAGTTCCAGATTCCTGTTTTTGGTATATTAGATTTGGTTGCGTAATGGTGCCTCCCAATGAATGAGAAACACGGTATTTATTCTTCTCATTCCTCATTTAGGTGTCCCACAATTCTATTTCTAGTGGTATTCATTGTTATGACCATTCTTACTCTTGAAATTCTGTTTTAAGCATTTGGCGACATGGAGTTCTTTTTCTAATCTTCATTGGACTCATTTTAGCTCCTGATTCTTCTTATTGGGCTATAGGATTTGGTTCATTAACATTGTCTCCCAATAACTGAGAAACAAAGTATATATGCTTCTCATTCCTTATTTAGGAGTTTGACAATGCATATTTCTAGTGGTATTCATTGTTATGACCATTCTTACTCTTTAAAATTCTGTTTTAAGCATTTGGGGACATTAAGTTTCTCTTCAGACTTTAATGGGACTCATTTTTGTTCCAGAATCTTCTTTTGGGTCTATTTAATTTGGTTTATTAAAAGTATATCCAATTAATGAGAAACAAGGTATATATGCTTCTCATTCCTCAGTTAGGAGTCCCACAATGCATTTTTCTTGTAGGATTCATTGTTATGAACATTCTTCTCTTAAAATTCTGTTGTAGACATTTGAGGACATGAAGTTCCTTTTCTGATCTTCATGGGACTCATTTTATTTCTAGATTCTTCTTTCGTGTCTATTGAATTTGGTTGATTAAAAGTATCACCCAATGAATGAGAAACAAGGTATATCTGCTTCTCATTTCTCATTTAAGTGTCCCACAATGCAAATTTCTAATGGTATTCATTGTTATGACCATCGTTATGCTTTAAAATTCTGTTTTAAGCATTTGGGGACATAAAGTTCATTTCCTGATCTTTATTGGACTCATTTCAGTTCCAGATTCCTGTTTTTGGTATATTAGATTTGGTTGCGTAACGGTGCCTCCCAATGAATGAGAAACACGGTATTTATTCTTCTCATTCCTCATTTAGGTGTCCCACAATTCCTATTTCTAGTGGTATTCATTGTTATGACCATTCTTACTCTTGAAATTCTGTTTTAAGCATTTGGCGACATGGAGTTCTTTTTCTAATCTTCATTGGACTCATTTTAGCTCCTGATTCTTCTTATTGGCTATTGGATTTGGTTCATTAACATTGTCTCCCAATAACTGAGAAACAAAGTATATATGCTTCTCATTCCTTGTTTAGAGTTTGACAATGCATATTTCTAGTGGTATTCATTGTTATGACCATTCTTACTCTTTAAAATTCTGTTTTAAGCATTTGGGGACATTAAGTTTCTCTTCAGACTTTAATGGGACTCATTTTTGTTCCAGAATCTTCTTTTGGGCTATTTAATTTGGTTTATTAAAAGTTTCAATTAATGAGAAACAAGGTATATATGCTTCTCATTCCTCATTTAGGAGTCCCACAATGCATTTTTCTTGTAGGATTCATTGTTATGAACATTCTTCTCTTAAAATTCTGTTGTAGACATTTGAGGACATGAAGTTCCTTTTCTGATCTTCATGGGACTCATTTTATTTCTAGATTCTTCTTTGTGTCTATTGAATTTGGTTGATTAAAAGTATCACCCAATGAATGAGAAACAAGGTATATCTGCTTCTCATTTCTCATTTAAGTGTCCCACAATGCAAATTTCTATGGTATTCATTGTTATGACCATGTTATGCTTTAAAATTCTGTTTTAAGCATTTGGGACATAAAGTTCATTTCCTGATCTTTATTGGACTCATTTCAGTTCCAGATTCCTGTTTTTGGTATATTAGATTTGGTTGCTTACGGTGCCTCCCATGAATGAGAAACACGGTATTTATGCTTCTCATTCCTCATTTAGGTGTCCCACAATTCCTATTTCTAGTGGTATTCATTGTTATGACCATTCTTACTCTTGAAATTCTGTTTTAAGCATTTGGCGACATGGAGTTCTTTTTCTAATCTTCATTGGACTCATTTTAGCTCCAGATTCTTCTTATTGGTCTATTGGATTTGGTTCATTAACATTGTCTCCCAATAACTGAGAAACAAAGTATATATGCTTCTCATTCCTTGTTTAAGAGTTTGACAATGCATATTTCTAGTGGTATTCATTGTTATGACCATTCTTACTCTTTAAAATTCTGTTTTAAGCATTTGGGGACATTAAGTTTCTCTTCAGACTTTAATGGGACTCATTTTTGTTCCAGAATCTTCTTTTGGGACTATTTAATTTGGTTATTAAAAGTGTCTCGAATTAATGAGAAACAAGGTATATATGCTTCTCATTCCTCATTTAGGAGTCCCACAATGCATTTTTCTTGTAGGATTCATTGTTATGAACATTCTTCTCTTAAAATTCTGTTGTAGACATTTGAGGACATGAAGTTCCTTTTCTGATCTTCATGGGACTCATTTTATTTCTAGATTCTTCTTTCGTGTCTATTGAATTTGGTTGATTAAAAGTATCACCCAATGAATGAGAAACAAGGTATATCTGCTTCTCATTTCTCATTTAAGTGTCCCACAATGCAAATTTCTAATGGTATTCATTGTTATGACCATCGTTATGCTTTAAAATTCTGTTTTAAGCATTTGGGGACATAAAGTTCATTTCCTGATCTTTATTGGACTCATTTCAGTTCCAGATTCCTGTTTTTGGTATATTAGATTTGGTTGCGTAACGGTGCCTCCCAATGAATGAGAAACACGGTATTTATTCTTCTCATTCCTCATTTAGGTGTCCCACAATTCCTATTTCTAGTGGTATTCATTGTTATGACCATTCTTACTCTTGAAATTCTGTTTTAAGCATTTGGCGACATGGAGTTCTTTTTCTAATCTTCATTGGACTCATTTTAGCTCCTGATTCTTCTTATTGGCTATTGGATTTGGTTCATTAACATTGTCTCCCAATAACTGAGAAACAAAGTATATATGCTTCTCATTCCTTTTTAGGAGTTTGACAATGCATATTTCTAGTGGTATTCATTGTTATGACCATTCTTACTCTTTAAAATTCTGTTTTAAGCATTTGGGGACATTAAGTTTCTCTTCAGACTTTAATGGGACTCATTTTTGTTCCAGAATCTTCTTTTGGGTCTATTTAATTTGGTTTATTAAAAGTTATCCAATTAATGAGAAACAAGGTATATATGCTTCTCATTCCTCATTAGGAGTCCCACAATGCATTTTTCTTGTAGGATTCATTGTTATGAACATTCTTCTCTTAAAATTCTGTTGTAGACATTTGAGGACATGAAGTTCCTTTTCTGATCTTCATGGGACTCATTTTATTTCTAGATTCTTCTTTCGTGTCTATTGAATTTGGTTGATTAAAAGTATCACCCAATGAATGAGAAACAAGGTATATCTGCTTCTCATTTCTCATTTAAGTGTCCCACAATGCAAATTTCTAATGGTATTCATTGTTATGACCATCGTTATGCTTTAAAATTCTGTTTTAAGCATTTGGGGACATAAAGTTCATTTCCTGATCTTTATTGGACTCATTTCAGTTCCAGATTCCTGTTTTTGGTATATTAGATTTGGTTGCTTAACGGTGCCTCCCAATGAATGAGAAACACGGTATTTATGCTTCTCATTCCTCATTTAGGTGTCCCACAATTCCTATTTCTAGTGGTATTCATTGTTATGACCATTCTTACTCTTGAAATTCTGTTTTAAGCATTTGGCGACATGGAGTTCTTTTTCTAATCTTCATTGGACTCATTTTAGCTCCAGATTCTTCTTATTGGTCTATTGGATTTGGTTCATTAACATTGTCTCCCAATAACTGAGAAACAAAGTATATATGCTTCTCATTCCTTGTTTAAGAGTTTGACAATGCATATTTCTAGTGGTATTCATTGTTATGACCATTCTTACTCTTTAAAATTCTGTTTTAAGCATTTGGGGACATTAAGTTTCTCTTCAGACTTTAATGGGACTCATTTTTGTTCCAGAATCTTCTTTTGGGACTATTTAATTTGGTTTATTAAAAGTGTCTCGAATTAATGAGAAACAAGGTATATATGCTTCTCATTCCTCATTTAGGAGTCCCACAATGCATTTTTCTTGTAGGATTCATTGTTATGAACATTCTTCTCTTAAAATTCTGTTGTAGACATTTGAGGACATGAAGTTCCTTTTCTGATCTTCATGGGACTCATTTTATTTCTAGATTCTTCTTTCGTGTCTATTGAATTTGGTTGATTAAAAGTATCACCCAATGAATGAGAAACAAGGTATATCTGCTTCTCATTTCTCATTTAAGTGTCCCACAATGCAAATTTCTAATGGTATTCATTGTTATGACCATCGTTATGCTTTAAAATTCTGTTTTAAGCATTTGGGGACATAAAGTTCATTTCCTGATCTTTATTGGACTCATTTCAGTTCCAGATTCCTGTTTTTGGTATATTAGATTTGGTTGCGTAATGGTGCCTCCCAATGAATGAGAAACACGGTATTTATTCTTCTCATTCCTCATTTAGGTGTCCCACAATTCTATTTCTAGTGGTATTCATTGTTATGACCATTCTTACTCTTGAAATTCTGTTTTAAGCATTTGGCGACATGGAGTTCTTTTTCTAATCTTCATTGGACTCATTTTAGCTCCTGATTCTTCTTATTGGCTATGGATTTGGTTCATTAACATTGTCTCCCAATAACTGAGAAACAAAGTATATATGCTTCTCATTCCTTTTTAGGAGTTTGACAATGCATATTTCTAGTGGTATTCATTGTTATGACCATTCTTACTCTTTAAAATTCTGTTTTAAGCATTTGGGGACATTAAGTTTCTCTTCAGACTTTAATGGGACTCATTTTTGTTCCAGAATCTTCTTTTGGGACTATTTAATTTGGTTTATTAAAAGTGTCTCGAATTAATGAGAAACAAGGTATATATGCTTCTCATTCCTCATTTAGGAGTCCCACAATGCATTTTTCTTGTAGGATTCATTGTTATGAACATTCTTCTCTTAAAATTCTGTTGTAGACATTTGAGGACATGAAGTTCCTTTTCTGATCTTCATGGGACTCATTTTATTTCTAGATTCTTCTTTCGTGTCTATTGAATTTGGTTGATTAAAAGTATCACCCAATGAATGAGAAACAAGGTATATCTGCTTCTCATTTCTCATTTAAGTGTCCCACAATGCAAATTTCTAATGGTATTCATTGTTATGACCATCGTTATGCTTTAAAATTCTGTTTTAAGCATTTGGGGACATAAAGTTCATTTCCTGATCTTTATTGGACTCATTTCAGTTCCAGATTCCTGTTTTTGGTATATTAGATTTGGTTGCGTAACGGTGCCTCCCAATGAATGAGAAACACGGTATTTATGCTTCTCATTCCTCATTTAGGTGTCCCACAATTCCTATTTCTAGTGGTATTCATTGTTATGACCATTCTTACTCTTGAAATTCTGTTTTAAGCATTTGGCGACATGGAGTTCTTTTTCTAATCTTCATTGGACTCATTTTAGCTCCTGATTCTTCTTATTGGTCTATTGGATTTGGTTCATTAACATTGTCTCCCAATAACTGAGAAACAAAGTATATATGCTTCTCATTCCTTGTTTAAGAGTTTGACAATGCATATTTCTAGTGGTATTCATTGTTATGACCATTCTTACTCTTTAAAATTCTGTTTTAAGCATTTGGGGACATTAAGTTTCTCTTCAGACTTTAATGGGACTCATTTTTGTTCCAGAATCTTCTTTTGGGACTATTTAATTTGGTTTATTAAAAGTGTCTCGAATTAATGAGAAACAAGGTATATATGCTTCTCATTCCTCATTTAGGAGTCCCACAATGCATTTTTCTTGTAGGATTCATTGTTATGAACATTCTTCTCTTAAAATTCTGTTGTAGACATTTGAGGACATGAAGTTCCTTTTCTGATCTTCATGGGACTCATTTTATTTCTAGATTCTTCTTTCGTGTCTATTGAATTTGGTTGATTAAAAGTATCACCCAATGAATGAGAAACAAGGTATATCTGCTTCTCATTTCTCATTTAAGTGTCCCACAATGCAAATTTCTAATGGTATTCATTGTTATGACCATCGTTATGCTTTAAAATTCTGTTTTAAGCATTTGGGGACATAAAGTTCATTTCCTGATCTTTATTGGACTCATTTCAGTTCCAGATTCCTGTTTTTGGTATATTAGATTTGGTTGCGTAACGGTGCCTCCCAATGAATGAGAAACACGGTATTTATTCTTCTCATTCCTCATTTAGGTGTCCCACAATTCCTATTTCTAGTGGTATTCATTGTTATGACCATTCTTACTCTTGAAATTCTGTTTTAAGCATTTGGCGACATGGAGTTCTTTTTCTAATCTTCATTGGACTCATTTTAGCTCCTGATTCTTCTTATTGGCTATAGGATTTGGTTCATTAACATTGTCTCCCAATAACTGAGAAACAAAGTATATATGCTTCTCATTCCTTATTTAGGAGTTTGACAATGCATATTTCTAGTGGTATTCATTGTTATGACCATTCTTACTCTTTAAAATTCTGTTTTAAGCATTTGGGGACATTAAGTTTCTCTTCAGACTTTAATGGGACTCATTTTTGTTCCAGAATCTTCTTTTGGGACTATTTAATTTGGTTTATTAAAAGTGTCTCGAATTAATGAGAAACAAGGTATATATGCTTCTCATTCCTCATTTAGGAGTCCCACAATGCATTTTTCTTGTAGGATTCATTGTTATGAACATTCTTCTCTTAAAATTCTGTTGTAGACATTTGAGGACATGAAGTTCCTTTTCTGATCTTCATGGGACTCATTTTATTTCTAGATTTCTTTCGTGTCTATTGAATTTGGTTGATTAAAAGTATCACCCAATGAATGAGAAACAAGGTATATCTGCTTCTCATTTCTCATTTAAGTGTCCCACAATGCAAATTTCTAATGGTATTCATTGTTATGACCATCGTTATGCTTTAAAATTCTGTTTTAAGCATTTGGGGACATTAAGTTTCTCTTCCGACTTTAATGGGACTCATTTTTGTTCCAGATCTTCTTTTGGGTCTATTTAATTTGGTTTATTAAAAGTATATCCAATTAATGAGAAACAAGGTATATATGCTTCTCATTCCTCATTTAGGAGTCCCACAATGCATTTTTCTTGTAGGATTCATTGTTATGAACATTCTTCTCTTAAAATTCTGTTGTAGACATTTGAGGACATGAAGTTCTTTTCTGATCTTCATGGGACTCATTTTATTTCTAGATTCTTCTTTCGTGTCTATTGAATTTGGTTGATTAAAAGTATCACCCAATGAATGAGAAACAAGGTATATCTGCTTCTCATTTCTCATTTAAGTGTCCACAATGCAAATTTCTAATGGTATTCATTGTTATGACCATCGTTATGCTTTAAAATTCTGTTTTAAGCATTTGGGGACATAAAGTTCATTTCCTGATCTTTATTGGACTCATTTCAGTTCCAGATTCCTGTTTTTGGTATATTAGATTTGGTTGCGTAACGGTGCCTCCCAATGAATGAGAAACACGGTATTTATGCTTCTCATTCCTCATTTAGGTGTCCCACAATTCCTATTTCTAGTGGTATTCATTGTTATGACCATTCTTACTCTTGAAATTCTGTTTTAAGCATTTGGCGACATGGAGTTCTTTTTCTAATCTTCATTGGACTCATTTTAGCTCCAGATTCTTCTTATTGGTCTATTGGATTTGGTTCATTAACATTGTCTCCCAATAACTGAGAAACAAAGTATATATGCTTCTCATTCCTTGTTTAAGAGTTTGACAATGCATATTTCTAGTGGTATTCATTGTTATGACCATTCTTACTCTTTAAAATTCTGTTTTAAGCATTTGGGGACATTAAGTTTCTCTTCAGACTTTAATGGGACTCATTTTTGTTCCAGAATCTTCTTTTGGGACTATTTAATTTGGTTTATTAAAAGTGTCTCGAATTAATGAGAAACAAGGTATATATGCTTCTCATTCCTCATTTAGGAGTCCCACAATGCATTTTTCTTGTAGGATTCATTGTTATGAACATTCTTCTCTTAAAATTCTGTTGTAGACATTTGAGGACATGAAGTTCCTTTTCTGATGTTCATGGGACTCATTTTATTTCTAGATTCTTCTTTCGTGTCTATTGAATTTGGTTGATTAAAAGTATCACCCAATGAATGAGAAACAAGGTATATCTGCTTCTCATTTCTCATTTAAGTGTCCCACAATGCAAATTTCTAATGGTATTCATTGTTATGACCATCGTTATGCTTTAAAATTCTGTTTTAAGCATTTGGGGACATAAAGTTCATTTCCTGATCTTTATTGGACTCATTTCAGTTCCAGATTCCTGTTTTTGGTATATTAGATTTGGTTGCGTAAGGTGCCTCCCAATGAATGAGAAACACGGTATTTATTCTTCTCATTCCTCATTTAGGTTCCCACAATTCTATTTTAGTGGTATTCATTGTTATGACCATTCTTACTCTTGAAATTCTGTTTTAAGCATTTGGCGACATGAGTTCTTTTTCTAATCTTCATTGGACTCATTTTAGCTCCTGATTCTTCTTATTGGGCTATAGGATTTGGTTCATTAACATTGTCTCCCAATAACTGAGAAACAAAGTATATATGCTTCTCATTCCTTATTTAGGAGTTTGACAATGCATATTTCTAGTGGTATTCATTGTTATGACCATTCTTACTCTTTAAAATTCTGTTTTAAGCATTTGGGACATTAAGTTTCTCTTCAGACTTTAATGGGACTCATTTTTGTTCCAGAATCTTCTTTTGGGTCTATTTAATTTGGTTTATTAAAAGTATATCCAATTAATGAGAAACAAGGTATATATGCTTCTCATTCCTCAGTTAGGAGTCCCACAATGCATTTTTCTTGTAGGATTCATTGTTATGAACATTCTTCTCTTAAAATTCTGTTGTAGACATTTGAGGACATGAAGTTCCTTTTCTGATCTTCATGGGACTCATTTTATTTCTAGATTCTTCTATTGTGTCTATTGAATCTGGTTGATTAGAAGTATCACCCAATGAATGAGAAACAAGGTATATCTGCTTCTCATTCTCATTTAAGTGTCACACAATGCAAATTTCTGGTGGTATTCATTGTTATGACCATTGTTATGCTATAAAATTCTGTTTTAAGCATTTCGACATTAAGTTCATTTTCTCATCTTTATTGGACTCATTTCAGTTCCAGATTCCTGTTTTGGTATATTAGATTTGGTTGCTTTACGGTGCCTCCCATGAATGAGAAACACGGTATTTATGCTTCTCATTCCTCATTTAGGTGTCCCACAATTCCTATTTCTAGTGGTATTCATTGTTATGACCATTCTTACTCTTGAAATTCTGTTTAAGCATTTGGCGACATGGAGTTCTTTTTCTAATCTTCATGGACTCATTTTAGCTCCAGATTCTTCTTATTGGTCTATTGGATTTGGTTCATTAAATTGTCTCCCAATAACTGAGAAACAAAGTATATATGCTTCTCATTCCTTGTTTAAGAGTTTGACAATGCATATTTCTAGTGGTATTCATTGTTATGACCATTCTTACTCTTTAAAATTCTGTTTTAAGCATTTGGGGACATTAAGTTTCTCTTCAGACTTTAATGGGACTCATTTTTGTTCCAGAATCTTCTTTTGGGACTATTTAATTTGGTTATTAAAAGTGTCTCGAATTAATGAGAAACAAGGTATATATGCTTCTCATTCCTCATTTAGGAGTCCCACAATGCATTTTTCTTGTAGGATTCATTGTTATGAACATTCTTCTCTTAAAATTCTGTTGTAGACATTTGAGGACATGAAGTTCCTTTTCTGATGTTCATGGGACTCATTTTATTTCTAGATTCTTCTTTCGTGTCTATTGAATTTGGTTGATTAAAAGTATCACCCAATGAATGAGAAACAAGGTATATCTGCTTCTCATTTCTCATTTAAGTGTCCCACAATGCAAATTTCTAATGGTATTCATTGTTATGACCATCGTTATGCTTTAAAATTCTGTTTTAAGCATTTGGGGACATAAAGTTCATTTCCTGATCTTTATTGGACTCATTTCAGTTCCAGATTCCTGTTTTTGGTATATTAGATTTGGTTGCGTAACGGTGCCTCCCAATGAATGAGAAACACGGTATTTATTCTTCTCATTCCTCATTTAGGTGTCCCACAATTCCTATTTCTAGTGGTATTCATTGTTATGACCATTCTTACTCTTGAAATTCTGTTTTAAGCATTTGGCGACATGGAGTTCTTTTTCTAATCTTCATTGGACTCATTTTAGCTCCTGATTCTTCTTATTGGGCTATGGATTTGGTTCATTAACATTGTCTCCCAATAACTGAGAAACAAAGTATATATGCTTCTCATTCCTTGTTTAAGAGTTTGACAATGCATATTTCTAGTGGTATTCATTGTTATGACCATTCTTACTCTTTAAAATTCTGTTTTAAGCATTTGGGGACATTAAGTTTCTCTTCAGACTTTAATGGGACTCATTTTTGTTCCAGAATCTTCTTTTGGGACTATTTAATTTGGTTATTAAAAGTGTCTCAATTAATGAGAAACAAGGTATATATGCTTCTCATTCCTCATTAGGAGTCCCACAATGCATTTTTCTTGTAGGATTCATTGTTATGAACATTCTTCTCTTAAAATTCTGTTGTAGACATTTGAGGACATGAAGTTCCTTTTCTGATCTTCATGGGACTCATTTTATTTCTAGATTCTTCTTTGTGTCTATTGAATTTGGTTGATTAAAAGTATCACCCAATGAATGAGAAACAAGGTATATCTGCTTCTCATTTCTCATTTAAGTGTCCCACAATGCAAATTTCTAATGGTATTCATTGTTATGACCATCGTTATGCTTTAAAATTCTGTTTTAAGCATTTGGGGACAAAAGTTCATTTCCTGATCTTTATTGGACTCATTTCAGTTCCAGATTCCTGTTTTTGGTATATTAGATTGGTCGCTTTACGGTGCCTCCCATGAATGAGAAACACGGTA
>FNXX01000061.1:0-84003 GCA_900108845.1 Iljinskaea planisiliqua
TGATGCACTATCCCGGAGGCATGCCCTTATCTCAGTCATGGAGGCCAGGGTCATGGGATTCGAGCATCTCAAGGAGCTATACGACACCGACCCGGATTTTGGAGAAATCTTCCAGCAGTGCAACCGCGGAGCCATGGGACCATATTTTAAAAATGACGGTTTTCTTTTCAGGGACAAGAGGCTGTGCATTCCCCAAAGTTCAATGCGCGAGTTGATCCTTACAGAAGCCCATGAAGGCGGCCTGATGGGCCATTTCGGGATGGACAAGACCAAGAGTGTCCTGGCCGAACATTTCTTCTGGCCGCATCAGAAGAGAGATGTGGAACGGTTCTGTTCCAAGTGCACGACCTGCCTAAATGCCAAATCCAGGTCCCATCCTCACGGTTTATACTCTCCCTTATCTATTCCTAACATGCCTTGGGAAGATTTGTCTATGGATTTTGTGCTAGGTTTGCCTAGAATTCGGCACAAGGATTCCATACTCGTGGTGGTAGATAGGTTCAGCAAGATGGCCCATTTCATACCTTGCAACAAAACCAACGATGCCACTCAGATCGCGGATCTGTTCTTTAAAGAGGTGGTACGACTTCACGGCCTACCCAAGACCATTATCTCCGACCGCGATCCAAAGTTCCTGAGCCACTTTTGGAGAACGCTATGGAGGAAGCTCGGCACGAAGCTACTCTTCTCCACTAGCTGCCATCCGCAAACAGATGGACAGACCGAGGCCACCCACCGGACGTTAGGCACCCTATTGAGGGCCACTGTTGGTAACAATTTGCGTAATTGGCTAGATTGTCTTCCTTTAGTAGAATTTGCTTACAATCGTGTCAAGCACTCTGCTACTAATCTGTGTCCTTTTGAGCTTGTGTATGGGTTTAAGCCACAGGTTCCTCTCGACATAGCATCTGAAACCTTATCTCCGAAGGAACAAACCAACCAAGATGGAGTCGCCAAGGCCGACCTAATGAAGAAACTGTATCAAAAAGCGAGGGAGAACCTTGAGAAGAAGAACGAGAAAGTGAAGACGCGCAAAGACAAGCATCGGAAAGAACTAATCCTGGAACCAGGAGATCAAGTCTGGGTACACTTGAGGCCAGACCGGTTCCCAAACGCGCGAACCAACAAACTTTCACCCCGAGGCACCGGACCTTACCGAGTCATCCGAAGGATCAACGACAACGCATACGAACTAGACCTCCGAGGTGAGTTTAAGGTATCTCCAGTTTTTAATGTTTCTGACCTAGTTCCCTACGTGGCAGGAGAATCAGTTCTGAGGTCAGAACCTTCTCAAGGGGGAGAGGATGATACAAACCCCCTGCCGAGGTTGACGTCCCAGCCGGCCCACAACCTCAACTGGCCATTCCAACTATGCGATCAAGGCCACTAACTTGGTCCGGAGCCAGAACTTTGCAAGACGGATTCAACAAAGCCGTGAAGGCCTTAATCCTCCAACTTGAGGTTAAGGAGCTGTCGGACCAAACTGGGCCAGATTCACATCGCGCAATCCAAGTCCAGCCCGACCAAGTCCGAAGAGGAGGACCGGCCCAAAGAATTCCCTACTAAGGATCGTCCAGCCCGGCCCAACACAGAGGACCAAGGAACCAGCCCGGCCGCAACGATCCAGGAGGCCCAATCAGCACCAGCACGCGGCCCTAACACAAGTCCCACTTTGGCCGGCCCAAGAGAAGCCCACGGACTTACCTCGTTCGACATTTCTCCCCTTGGAGCCTAAGTAACGAACCTGGCCGCTAACAAGTCCACATTCAGGGAGCTTTCCAAAACTCAAGCCGCTACTCATCCAGCTAGGGTAAGTCTGGTAAGTGAATAATTTGATTTCCTATTGACTAACGAAGTTTCCTGTTTTGTCTGATTTCCTTCTTAAATAGTGTAAGGCACTTGTTAGCCAATTGCCATAGTTTTAAGGCCCTTGTTTAGCCATTTCTGTTTTCTTAGGTAGTTTTAAAACAATTTGTAATTTGCTTCAAAGACTCCTCAAAGGGCAAAGCTGCTCGGACTATTTAATAAAGTCCTCCCAGCCGTGTATCTTTTAACCTAGATCAATAAACAACCGAATTTTCTTCCAGAAAGCCTTGTGCTCTGCGCAACCTTGAGATTTCTTGGAATTCTCGACTCAGTCTTTATCAAGTCCTTTTCATCCGACTTGTGGTGACTCTCGCTCCATCATCCTCGTACGATCAACCACACTTTGTCCTGTCTGAAAGAGCCGCACGACCAGCAGTCCAGATCCATCTAATCACTTCGTTCATCCCCCACCTTCGTCGAGCCAAAGAAAGAGCCGCACGGCCAGCTTTGTCTCTCCCCACCTTCCGCGAATCTTAACCTCGTTTTGGGGTTTGTACCAGAGCGGGTAACCTATCTTGATCGAAAGATCTTCTTACAGGTTGAGATCCTGCAAAGAACATGGATACATCAAAGGAATTGCTAGCAATCCAACGTACTCTCATGCTTGATGAGAATAATTTGGTCATTGGAAAGTTCGCATGAAACAACGTCTCAAGGGTATTGATGAAGATGTTTGGACTGCTGTTGAAACTGGTTGGACAGAACCTGTTATCAAGTCAGAAGAAGAAGGTGAAGAAATACCTAAACCCAAGGACACATGGACAGAAGCTGACAAGTTGAGCTCTAAGTTTAATTCGAAGGCAATATCTGAGATTTTTAATGCTATCGATCCTGAACAATTCAAATTGGTACAAGGATGCACGTCAGCTAAAGATGCTTGGGATACTCTGGTTGAATACTATGAAGGAACCTCAACAGTTAAAAGAACTCAGTTAGATTTCTTGGCATCTCAGTTTGAAAATGTGAGGATGAGTGAAGAAGAAACTGTTACGAGTTTCAGTTCAAAATTGAGTGCTATAGCAAATGAGGCAGCTGTTCTGGGAAAAACTTACAAGGACCAGAAACTTGTTAAAAAACTTATTCGATGCTTACCAGAAAAGTTTTCTTCTTACAAAGCTCTGTTCAAAGCTGGAATGAATACTGATGAAATGATGTTTTCATCACTCTGTGGAATTCTCAAAGCAGAAGAAATGGAAACCTTAGCCAAACAAGCTAAAAATGGAAAAGGTATAGCTTTCGCTGCAGAACAAGATTCTGATAAATTCAGACCCTCTCAGATACTCTAAATCGAAAAGTAGATGAAAGTGTGAGTCTGTTGGCTCGAAATTTCAAAAACGCTTTGAAGCGAATCGAAAAAGGGAAAGAAAGAAACTCAAGTTTTCAACAACACAGTGAGTCGGGTCCAGAATGGAAGCGTGACAAGGAACAAACTGGTCATCGAAATAACAAAAATAATTTTGGACGGAACAGTGGAAAACAACGAGATGTTCAATGCCACGAATGTGAAGGTTATGGTCACTATAAATCTGAATGTCCGCTTGCAAAGAGGAAGGAGCTTCGGTGTGGAGAATGCAAAGGATATGGACACGTCAAGAGTGAATGTCCAAACTTTCAGAAGAGAAATGATAAATCACTGATAAGTTTTAGCGATACTGAATCTGATGAAGACAGTGATGATGATGGGATGCTCAACATGGTAGCTTATGTTGGAGGAAAAGAAATAGTGGAATCGGATCCTGATTCTGAAACAGACGATGAAGAACTTGATCCTAAGCTGGAATATCGTAAGCTATATGATAACTGGGTTGATATGAGCAATGTTAACTTAAAACTTCTAAAAGAAAAAGCCATGTTGGAAGCACAGATCAACATTCTTGAAATGGAAAAACCAATATCTCAGGTGACTGATGGTTCAACTCTGATAAATGACAAAGACTCTGATCTTTTGGTGAAACTGGGGATAGAACAACAGAAAATTGTTGATTTAGAACTCAGGATGAGTCAATTATCAGAACATTATCTCATGAAAAGGAGAAGAACAGAGGGCTTGAGCATAATCTAAACGACAATTACAAGAAGATTAGAATGCTGAACAAAGAACAAAAGACCTCGACGAATTGCTTGCTATGGGTCAACCTTCCAAGGTGAATTGGGGACTTGGATACACAGGTTATGGTGAATCAAGTTTTACTGCTCAAAATACAAATCAAACGGGTATCAAAGGATTTGTTCGTTCAAAAATCACGTTGGAAACTAATGATTCTAAACATGCTGAACCATGTGCAACGGTGAAAACTCAGACGCTACAGAAAATTGAAGCTGCTACATTTAAGAAGAAACGGGGATGCTATTATTGTGGTCTAATAGGACACACACAGCACTATTGTTATGACTTCTACAAAAGGATCAAACAAGCATGGAATCAGAATAGTGTTTCATAGATTCTAAACGGTATGGTAAAGTGTGGATCACTAAAGAATTTATGTATCCTCAAGTCAGTAAATCAAGCTCTCAGGAAAGGATAGAATTGGTTTGCAATTTAGCAAGATTTGAAGATGATTCTGAAGATCTTCTTGGAAATGTTGCTTACACCTCTACAGATCAACCAAAATCGATGTCATGGTATTTTGACAGCGGTTGCTCAAGGCACATGACTGGGCAACAACAAGTACTGTCCTCCTACACAGAAATAGAAGCGGGAAAGTGACATTTGGTGATGGAGGTAAGGGAAAGATAAAAGGGGTTGGTGAAATTCTTCAGGATAATCAGCCATCTTTGATCAAAGTATACTATGTTGAAGGTTTAAAAGCTAATTTAATCAGCATTAGTCAACTCTGCGATGAAGGGTTAAAAGTAATTTTCACTAAAGTCGACTGTCAAGCTGTAGATGAATGTGGAAAGATAGTGTTATATGGGGTAAGATCAGGTAACAATTGTTACATGTGGCAAGCATCTGAGCAATGTCTCAAAGCAGAAGAATCTCAGTTAGATCTCTGGCATAAGAGATTGGGACACATGAATGTGAATGGAATGGTGAGCTTAGTCAAAGCAGATGTTGTTCGTGGTATACCTAAGTTCGAGAATGAAGTTACTTCTGTCTGCAAAGCTTGTTGTCAAGGGAAGCAGATTAAAGTTCAACATAAGCAAGTAAAAGAAATTGGTACCACAAGAGTACTTGAGCTTGTGCATATGGACTTAATGGGACCAATTCAAACAGAGAGTGTAGGAGGAAAGAAATACATTTTTGTGCTTGTGGATGATTTTTCCAGGTTTACATGGGTAAGATTTTTAAGAGAAAAATCAGAGACGTTGGAGAGCTTCAAAATTCTAGCTCTGCAATTATCCAACGAAAAAGGTCCTATCACTCATATCAGAAGTGATCATGGTGGAGAGTTTCAGAATGATGCTTTTGACAAATTTTGTCATTCCCAGGGCATCAGACATCAGTATTCAGCTCCTAGAACACCACAACAAAATGGGATTGTGGAGAGGAAAAATCGAACTCTCCAAGGTATGGCCAGGGCAATGATGCATTACAATCAGATTCTGACTCATTTCTGGGCAGAAGCAATTAGTACGGCATGTTACATTATTAACCGTGTATATGTGAAACCCGGTACTAAGACTACACGTTACAAAGTGTGGAGAGGAAAAACTCCTAATCTGAGTCATCTACATATTTTTGGTTGCGTGTGCTACATTCTCAGAGACAAAGACAACTTGGGAAAATTCGATTCAAGAAGTGAAGAAGGTGTGTTCATGGGATACTCAACACACAGCATGGCATACAGAGTCTACAACAAAACGTCAAAGATGATTATTGAAGCAGTGAATGTTGTGTTTGATGATAAGAGTGGAAAGACTCTCGCAGAGGTGGTAAACAATGAACGAATTGAAGCTACACATGGTCAGGATGTGTTTAATCAAGACAATCACATTCTTCAAGAAGGAGAACTTGAGATTGAGGAAAAGCAACTTCAAGTACATCGTAATCACTCCATTGATGATGTAATTGGGAATCTAGATGATGATAGAAGAACCAGAAATATTCAACTAAATTTCAAGGAGATGGTCAAACTAGCATGTTTTATCTCACATATAGAGCCAAAGAATGTTTCTGAAGCTTTGGATGACGATTTCTGGACAACCGCTGTCATGATGAACTTGATCAATTTGTAAGACACGAGGTTTGGGATTTGGAACCCAAACCTGAAGGTGTGAACGTGATAGGCACCAAGTGGATCTTTAAAAACAAAATTGATGAAGATGGAAACATTGTACGAAATAAAGCCAGACTAGTGGCACAAGGATATTGTAAGATTGAAGGGGTAGACTTTGATGAAACCTTTGCTCCTGTTGCCAGATTGGAATCAATTCGTTTGCTTCTGGGTATCGCTTGTAAGCTCAACATCAAGTTATACCAAATGGATGTGAAAAGTGCATTTCTGAATGGAATTTTACAAGAAGAGGTATATGTTGCACAACCCAAAGGATTTAAAGATCCAAAATTCCCAAATCATGTTTACAAACTGAAAAGAGCTTTGTATGGATTAAAACAAGCTCCCAGAGCTTGGTATGAGCACCTTTCACAGTTTCTTTTAAGCACTGGATTCAAGAGAGGAAGTCTTGATAAAACCCTGTTCATCCTGAACAAGAATCTGGGGATGCTGGTTGTTCAAATATATGTTGACGATATTCTGTTTGGAGCAACTAAGGATCAACTGGTGAAAGAATTCGTGCAAAACATGACTCGAGAGTTTGAAATGAGTATGATGGGGGAGTTGAATTACTTCCTAGGCCTCCAGATAAAACAGATGGATGATGGTATTTTTGTTTCACAAAGCACTTATGCACGAAATTTAGTGTCACGATTCGGAATGCATATGTCTAAGGAAGCTAAGACACCCATGAGTACTACATGTAAGCTGTCTAAAGACGAAAAGGGAACAAAGGTTGACGAGAAACTGTATCGTGCAATGATAGGGAGCTTACTGTACTTAACAGCCAGTCGGCCTGACCTGTGTTACAGTGTAGGTGTTTGTGCAAGATATCAAGCTTGTCCTCGTGAATCTCATATGACAGCTGTGAAACGGGTCATCAAATATGTGAAGGGTACAACGAATCTTGGGTTATATTACACTGAAGATACTAACACTAATTTGGCTGGATTTTGTGATGCAGACTGGGCAGGATGCTTAGATGATAGAAGAATCACATCCGGAGGTTGTTTCTTTCTTGGAAATAATCTTGTGTCATGGCATAGCAAAAAACAGAACTGTGTTTCTTTGTCAACTGCAGAAGCTGAATACATTGCCTTGGGAAGTTGCTGTACTCAACTTCTTTGGATGGATGCAACAGATGCTGCAAGATTATGGTATGAACTCTGGTACTCTTTTGGTTCATTGTGATAATATGAGTGCTATTAATATTTCTAAAAACCCAGTTCAGCATTCTCGTACTAAACACATTGCAATTAGGCATCACTTTGTTAGAGATTTGGTTGAGACAAAGATAGTTGAGATCGATCATGTATCCTCTGAAAAGCAATTGGCTGATATTTTCACTAAGGCTCTTGATCTAAACATTTTTTTGAATTTGCGAAAATCAATTGGAATTTGTGAAGCATGAGCAGCATTGACTCTGAGAGGGGTTGAGTTTGTGCAACATAAATCTGAAAGATATCATGTGCGGTCTGTATTATTTTTATTATGTATCTCGAAACTTCTTTTGCATCTGAATTTGCGTAGCAACAGCCTTCTATTGTGTGATTTGTCAAGTATAGATTACTTTGGGAGTTTATGCAGGATGGCAACTTTGATAGACACTCAGTTTGGGACAGAACGTAAACTCGTTAACCCCTGTCTGGAGTTGATGAGTGAGTGAAGAAAGATTTTTTTTGGAAGAAAGTATTAAAAAAAAAAAAAAAAAAAAACCTACAAAAAGGGGTTAAAGTCCAGAAAAGTTAACAAGGGGTAAAATCCAAATTTACTCTTCCTAGTATAAGACCTGATGAGAAAGATGCTCATTTTGGAACATGGTGATACCACACTATGCTTCTGAACATGATCACTATCTGGATCGGGCAAAAAGTTTTTTTTCAATCACTCATTCTTGCAAGAAGTAGTAACTCAAGTCACATGATCGTATGCTATCTGCTATAGCGAATTCATATTCAGAGGATGATATTTTTATCTACCAAAGGACAATCTCACATGATGGTCAATGAGAGAATGTTTAAACATTCAGTTACTCTTGGAGTCCAGGTTGGTTAGCTCTAATTTAACAATTTAAACTTAATTATTTATTTTTTTTCGGATACTTCTGACTCGATCTCACCTAGATTTCACTCACTAATTCTCTTTACAAACTGCCTGTGTTTGAGATTGCAAAAATAAGCTGAACATAAACCTACGATTGTACACATTTTCATTCGGTTAACTTTAAAATTAAATTAGAACCGGTTTACCGGTTTGGTCTAACTTTACTTTGAGGGGTTTGGTTCAAGACAGGTTGAAATTCACGCACATCTATTAAAGGAGAATCAGATTTTTTTTCTGCTTAAACCTAGCACATCCTCTGTTCGTGAGCAGCCACTCTACCATGGATAACGAACCGGTCAAGCTTCGTCAATCTCAGCGTCTTCGTTCTGCGATGAATCGCTCAGTCAATTCTCATCTTCGGTCTCGATCTGGAAAAGAACCGATGGATGCACCTACTCTGGTTGATGAAACTGAGGATTCCGATTCCGCCGAAATCGACATGCAAGCTGGTGGTGATGATGCAGGAGCTGGTGGTGATGATGCCGGAGCTGGTGGTGATGATGCGCGTGAATCGCGCTATGCAGCAAGTCGACTTCTATTTCCTGAGCGAGAACTTTGAGAGCCAGATTTTACAAAATCCCGCACACGTGTCTTCAATCGCCTGTTTGTGTCTGAGGAAGCTAGTCGACAGTACCAGTTGATTGCAGATCGAACTATCTTGGATCAGAAACTTATCACCCTGGAAGATCCCAAGATGAAGGAAGCTCATGAGATTATCGACAGAGCAGGTTTGCTTCTCTCTGTTCTTGATGTGAAGAAGTATGTGCCTCAGGTTGTACGGGAATTTTATGCTAATCTTGGAGATTTAGAATGCCGTGGTAAAACATACGCTGTGTATGTTAGAGGGAGGATGTATGAGTTTTCGCCGGAGATTATTAATGATATATTTTTGCGTCCTCTTCATGATCCTTTGGATGTGTGGAAATCTGAGGATATCAATGCTGCTGCGATCACTGTCTCTGGTGGCAAGAAGAAGAAGTAGTGTGATTTGAGTGTTGCAGATCTCACAGCTACAATGTCGATTCTGCACAAGATCTGTTGTCGAAACTGGATGGCTACTTCTAACTAATCGAAACTGACCAGAGATAGAGTCAAATTTCTTCATATGATGGTACGCGGACGACTATTCAACTTGGGTCATCTGCTCTTTTCTCAAATTATGTTTATTGGTCAAACCATCCAAGACAAGGAAGGAAACAATCTTGTGTTTCCAAGTCTGATATTTCAGCTTCTCGAGTTTCAACATAATGTTCCCTGCCAATCGTCTGAGCCTCGATCTCTGGATCCTACACCAGTGATTCTTGATTGCAAACAAGGTATCCGTAAGCAATCTGTCGCTTCAGCTCACCCGGATGGACCGTTTCTTTCTCAGGACATGCGAGAATTGACTCGTCTCTCTAGGAAGATCAGCTTTCGTCTTACAAGTAAGTATATTTTTTTTTCTTCTCTTCAGATACATTTTGTGTTACCTGATGTTTTTAAGTGAGTATGCACTCAAGCAGGGGGAGAATACGTGGATGCGCCTCTTCGTGATGGTGAAGCATACGAGGATGTAATGGCAGACATTTTGGCCTCCGATCAGGATATAGATGAATGTGGCTAGAGTCTTGGGTCTAGTAGATAGGGGGAGTTCGTATTTTGCAGAGTTCACATTGTCTGCTGTTTTAATTTGTTTTAAAAATTGACATCTTGTGAAACTCGGTTTGAGTTTGCAATCTTTATTTAGGAGTGATTGGTTTCAACTGTACTTTGCTACATTGCTTTAAAATTATGAAGAACTCCTCTTGACAGTTTCTTGTGTGATAAATATCGTTTGGTATATGTGGAGTGCTTTGCTGCTGGTATATTTCTTTTGCAGGATACTTGATTGACATACTAACATAAAAAGGGGGAGATTGTTAAGGAATAGGATCGTGCAGTTGAACGTGAAGATTGGTGTTCAACAAGACAGAGAATGACGCGGGAAGCTATGTGTTTTAAAGAAGAAAATGACGTGTCATGAGCTTAGTTATCACAACTGATATTAAGGGATTGAGGAATATTCGCATAAAAGAGATAAGGACGAACAGAAAGATTTAGTGAATCTTGTATGAAGGATATAAAAAGGGAACCTGGTAGAATAATTAGGTTTGCCGTTTTTTTAAGAGTTTTTAGAGAACTTGAAGTAACAAGTTTTGAACGGTGAGTGAAATACGAGAGATCACAACTGTTGTTGTGTAGTGAGGTTGGGTAGATTAGGAATTGGTCAGTTTCGATTCACGGTTGTGTGAAGTCGAATTAATCTGATTAAACAAGTGTTTTATTTAAAAGATTTCTAATAAAAGTCAACCAGTTTGAGGAATTTGTTATTGCATATCGATATATCTGTGTTCTACGTTTTTCAGGTTGCTCCCTCCCACGGGTTGTTTTTCATGTTCATCCTGCATCATGCCGAAAGAAAATGTAAGGGTTGAGGACACATCTGCATTAACTTGTAGCTATTATCCGGCTAATGTAATATAATATATCGGTCATTGCATACAAGGCCCATTTTTAAGCTCGCTCTCACGTTCCTCTTGCGTTATACCGAGGGAAAAAGATGGGGTTGTGGAATATATCTGTAATGCATCGTTAGCTATGGGTACGCATAGTTGGATGTGAATAATTGAACACATGTAGATTTATTGTTAACACTATCCAGTTAATTTAATATACTATATCTACACACGAGAGCATATATACGAGAAATCAACTAACAGGAATATTCATTACCTACAACGCATTATCGCCCCTTCCAGACACTTGATCATGTACGGTGGTTCCAACCATTAATCCATCCACTGGGTCGCAGGGCCCACTTTTATGCTCGCTCTCACGTTCTTCTTGGGTCATACCGAGAGAGAACGATGGGGTTGAAGAATGTATATGTACCGGCTAATTACTTACAAGGAAACAAAATTGTTATCCGGCTAATGTAATATATTCGACATTAGATATATTAGTCAGTTATACACCCATTTATAGACTAATCTAATATATTCATGTTATTCACAGGAATATCAACATGAAATCAACAAACTGGAATATTCATTACCTCAAAGATATTGTCTCCCCCTCCAACCGCTTGCTCATCTTCAGAGGTTACACTATTTACTCCATCCACTGGGTTGCAAGACCTATGTTGAAGCTCACTCTCACGTTCATCCTGCGTCATATCGAGACAAAACTATGGGGTTGAGGAAGGAATCTGTAATGAAAACAATGATTAAGATTAATGAATAATATTGAAAGAAATTACACATATACTTACTCCATCATCAGTGGAAAATCAGGGATCCAGAGTGTCTACATTAACATTTGCAATGACAGATACGATGATATGGTCAGCTCTGATGATATTTGTATCCCCCCCCCTCCCTGCTCTTGTGGGGAGGGTTGCAAAATGTCCATTGGTTCTTTATCAGAGGGATTGCACTGACTACTTGACGTCTCTTTACCAGTGCGTGGACGGAATAACTTGCTTCATCTTTCTCTTTAATGAAGGACTTGAGGGTTCTGATAATTGCCGCCTGCGCATTATAAATTTTCTCGCACAGCTCTGTCTGAACAAAGAATTTGAATTCCTGAAATGCACATTTCATCTGTAATGCATTCCAGCAGGAATTCTGTACATTGTCCTCCAACTTAAGGAACTCCCCTTTCATCTCCTCAACAACTACCGTCACAACTTAGTTTGCATATACCTCGGGTTCACAAGCAACTGACTCAGTTGCCTTTTTGTTATAGTTTGCTTGCCTATCCAACAACTTCTTTGTCTTTGCCTCCTCACGCATGTGATGAACATCAGCCTTCGTAGCACCACCTGTGAACATTTGTTTGTTGAATCTGTGTCTGGCCTTAATGAGGTCGACCGATGTGTCCACCTTTGGATCATCCTCTTCATCGGACCATACAAGCGCGGCATCATCTACTTCTCCGTCAATAATAGATTGGACATGCGTCTACAAAATAAAACAAACTCATCAGCATAATCGAAGACAGAGAAAGGTAAACTACTGCATCAGTCAGTAGCAATACGGGTCAGGATTACATTGTTATTTGTTTTTTGGCTAAACAAATAAATAACCAACCATAAACATGCGGTTAATATAATATTATCGGATAAATTTGTGTTGATACGAATAATAATAATGTAACCCAGGCTAAAAAAGAAAGTGTCTATTAAAAATATTATAAGGCAGTTACAATACAGATAACGGTTAAAATATTTAGTGTACGGATAATAATATGGTAACCGGTCAAGCAAACATATCGTTGCCTTTGTGTCCAGATCCTTTGCATGGCCAGGGCTCAGGCTTATTGTGACTGACGAACTACCCGCATTTTCTTCATCATCTGCATCTTCTTCATCAGATTCCAACGAATCTTTGACTTTTCTTGAACAACATATGTCAGTGCTGGAACGCGGCAGTCATAACCAACTGAAAAGAAAGACCAAACCCAGAAACAGAAAATGTGTTCTGCGACAATGAAATATCGTCTCGCTCCTTGATACTACTCATTAGCATGTCGAAAGAGAGTCACCCCAAAGATAAGCAAAAAAATCATCAAGGTCTTTGATAATCTCCGCATTATCTTTTGAAATTTTTGGATGGTAACTGTTCTAGATCTTGTTTAATTTATGGAATTCAGAGCTAATACATCCCCTGGCTTGAGAAGAATGTCTCGTTAAGCTAATCTTTTAGGCCAATTGAGATTAGTTTGAGTGATCTTGTTATGAATTTGGTGTTTTTGCAGAATTTTCCAATGAACCCAAAGCATTAATAGCTGTTTAGATCCAAATTTAGATTTTGAGATTTCTTTGCTAATCATAATTTTGACTGAGTTGTGATTTTTATTGAGCTTGTGTATTCTTTTTAATTTCTTTATTATTTTCACTGGTATGTTAAATAAACAAAACCCAGCTTCTGTGTCATCTTCGTATATATCTTCTACAATTTCTCCATCATCAACGACTTTTCTAATTAACCATCGACTTTTGTTATCCTATGTTTTCTACGAACAAAAATTGAACCGATCATATCCAATTCACCACGAAAATCCACCAAATACCGAGTTTCCGACCGCTGAATCGGCGAGGCGACCGAGTTTTTGAACATGGCTTCTATCCCATAAAATTTCCTGCACAGGGCTCTGGAAAATAATACAAGATTCCAGACAATACATCTATGTATATATAAGATGTAATTTAAAATTATCAATCCGATTAATAGTCATGAATTAGAAAGTGGGCACAAATTATAACATCCGATTTTTTTAATTTTTTTAAAGTATTTATATTCGGATAAATGGATCCGTATATTTAATATTTAAATTCAAATATGTAAATTCTAATTATCCAAATTGTAAGTATCTATGCAAAATCGAATATTAATCTTCCCATCCGATATGTGATAAAAAAATTAAAATCACAATTATTATATTTTGTATAAAAACAAAAATGGTAAAATAATGGTTAGTTGTTATAACTTTATTATTTTTCTTTCAAAATTAAAATAAAAATTGATGAAGATAATATTTATAAGTGTAAGACAATTCTTATTTATAAAAATATACCAATTAAATGAGCTTATGTGTTAAAAATCTTTTTTTAACTTTTTAAAATCACCATCAAATTCTGGATATCCATCCCTAAAAATTTTACTATCCGAATTCGGATCTGGATACGAATATCCCATATATCTAAATTTTTGGAGTAGATCAGATCAAATAATAGATCGAATATTGAGTTCCAGATAATTTTCCCACCCTTACCATAAACGTAATGAAAATGCATAATCTACAAAATGAGAAAGACATAAATGGATTTATATAAACTAAATTTTATTCCTTGCAGAGCGCGAAACTAATATTCTTATAGATAAATTTTGTAATGTTTATAATTTAAAAAATATTATAAAAATACATAATATTTTAGATTTATGAAAATTAAAGGACTAGTCCGTTAGTTTTGTATGTTTCATATGAAATAACAATATATATCTAAATTTATTATAGCATTTTTTTCTTTTTAAAAATCAATATTTAATTTATTAATTTATGATAATTTTTAATATTATTTACAAATTTTATTGATTATTTTTTTAAAAAAAGATGAAAAATATCAAAAAAATATTTTAAATATTATGTTGTAACTAAAAAAGGAAATTTATATTTATGTTGAAAAAATATTGAAAGATATTTAAACATATTAAAATATATTATTGAAAAATTAATTACTAATTGATTTGACAATTTTGTTATTAATAAAATCCTAATTTTTTTAGTAATTTTTGTGGCATTTTTGTGTTTTAATACAATAGAAGTGGGACCTATTAGTTTTTTAAAAAAAGTTTAAGAGTGTTTGATAATAGGGATAGCATATTAAAATAAATTAAAAAAAAATTATAAAGATGACACATCAACAAAAGTGGTCTCCAAAGATTCTCCTTTAATATATAGTAGATATCATCTCAGAACAAAGTAGTTACAACTTACAACCAACATCATCTATGTACCATGTTAAAGTATATTAATTATATGTCTTGAAAGTAAACGATTACAAAATATGTATATAAGTTTGCCCTAATTAAAATGAATGAGTCGGAAGCTTAACCTAAAAAAAAAAAATACAAAACAAAAAGAAATTAGAGTGAAATGAAGAAGAAGAAAAAATTTAGCCATTGGCTTTTTATCTTTGTTAGTGAAGATAACATTGAGTCAAGAGATTATTGTGTTATTTATTCAGCAAACTTTATCACAGTATCGGCGTAACGATTTGTAATATAGATTAAATATATTTTTTAAACTATACAATTTTAATATATCTTATTCAATATTGTAAATAATTCACATATATAACAATACAACAATGAAAAAAGGATTGTCTTCTTAAAACTCCTTATATTTAACAAGTTCTACCAATTTTCCGCTAAACTATTGAACTCTTAATAAAACCTTCTGCACTTAAATTATTTTCTTCAGTTTAATTGCACACCTCTAATCAAATTTTCAAACCGTCATTAGATTCTCCAAATCGCGTTTAAAAATAATGACTACCCACCCAATACAAAAACCCAACCCGTTTTCTAATTAAAAAAAAGACGCAACCTATAAATTAAAATCAAATTGAGATATAGGTTTGTCGATTTAGGAAGGAAGAGTATCAATTGTATCAGGAGAGATTAGGAGAGACTTAGAGGTATTAAGACATATTTGAGATTTAAAAGAGGATCAACAGATATACAAGGAATGATTCAATATCACTGATTCAGGTTTCAGTGCTTTTTGTTCAGCGTAATTAACTAGTTTTCGTAGATTATTCTGTTTTGGTTTTGGTTTTGATTCTCTGAATGGTTTTGTATCTGGGAACAATGCTACAAAGTTCTTCACTATGTCAAAGGTTTTTCGTCATACACTCAAACTGATAACATTCATACAAAATATACGATTTGGTACAATATGCTATTTGATTTTAACTGATTTCATGAATCCATGGAATGTTTTTTTCTCATGATCCCTAATTTGAATAATTGTAAAGAACATACAGTGGATTTTGAAGTGTATAATCTAGGCCTTAATGAGTCATGGATATTTGTTGCATTTGTTTAATGATATAAGCAGTTGCGGATTTAAAGCGGCAGGGGTTTATGGGGTTGGAGTTCATCACTACGATGAATATATGCATAGATGTCAAATATATATCTTTATGAGTCGATTTGAAAATTTCTTTTATGTAACATGATTCTTACTCATTTGTTTAATTATTATTTTTATCTCGTCTCATTAGCACAAGAAGGACATAGAATTACTTCAGATCTTCTGCCATCTTGTTAGAAGATTCTGTTCCGTGTTTAGAGAGTGAGAGAGAAACGAGATATGAAGCATCTTCTTCATAGAAACAATATTTGCAAAGATAGGAGAAGGGATGGAACAGAAACTTAATTGATATGAACTCCCTTAGATCACTCTAAACAAGGCTGATGATCGTGATTGCTGGATGGTGTGATTGTTCCAGGAGATCGATGATGAAAGTGGATCCCGTGGGAGATCTGTGGAGTTTAGGATGGAGATTAGGATTGGTAACAATGGTTTTATGGGTAGAATACAGATGGTAAGATGATTAGAAAAGATAGAAGAGTTTCAAAGTCACTAGGTGTACAGAAACTCGGATTCAAGAACACATTCAAGGAATCAGAGGTGAGAGAAGAAGTGCAATCTATTGCTTTTCCAAGAGGAGGCAAGATTACAACTTAAATACAAGCCTAAAACTCAACAACATGCTGTTCTAAAACAATCCGTAAACAGCATGGTGCTCTAAAAATAAAACAACAAAGCGTTCTGAAAACAAATAAAAACAACAAGGCGTCCCAACCTACAGGTTCCTATTTGGTGCATCTCTAAAATCACTATGTACTAAGCTATAGTGACTTGTACATTATTACCCATTGGTAATGACTCCTAAGCAACTCAACATAGTGATTCATCTGCCTCATTAAAAACCATGCTGAGAAAACCCAATGGGACAAAACTCATCATGGGAAAAAGAGTACAGACTCATCACCTAAGTTACTTAGTTATCATTACTGGGTGGAGTCTTCTGGCTGAAGCTGTTGAAGACTTGGATAGCAGGTAAGGTAAATGATCCTTCTGCTAGGAGTGAATGAGCTTCCTTAGCCAGCTCCCTAGCTCTGGAACGAGTGACCCTTCCTACTATCTCTGGTTCTTCCTCTGGTTCCTTAGATGCTGTACTATCCATGATCATATCATTCTCTCCCTCTTGAAAGGGATTTGTCCTCAAATCTGTATCTGCAACATAAGGAAGCAAGTCAGAAACGTTGAATGTTGTAGAGATATTGTACTTACCTTGGAGATCAATCTGGTAGGCATTATTGTTGATTCTCTTGACAACTTCAAATGGTCCATCCACTCGCGGCATAAGCTTGCTTTTCCTCTCCTCTGGAAATCTGTTCTTCCTCAAATGAATCCACACCAAGTCTCCTTCTTCGAAGATCAACTCCTTCCTGCCCTTGTTTGTGTGCTTCTCATACTGCTTAGTCTTCTTCTCTATGTTCTCCTTAGCTTTAGCGTGTATCTTCCTCACCTGTTCAGCTTTTTCTTTTCCATCTAAACTACTTTTCACACTTAAAGTCAAAGGGATCAAATCCAGAGGTGACTGGGGGTTAAAGCCATACACAATTTCAAAAGGAGAAAAGAGCAATGCAGAATGCTTAGCGTGATTGTAGGCGAATTCCACGTGTGGTAGGCATTCTTCCCATGACTTGATGTTGCTTTTTACCAATGTTCTGAGGAGTGTAGACAATGTCCTGTTCACCACCTCTGTTTGTCCATCAGTCTGGGGATGACATGTAGTTGAAAATGCAAGCTTTGTTCCTAGTTTAGGCCATAATGTTCTCCAGAAGTGTCCTAGAAACTTTGTGTCCCTATCTGATACTATCTCTTGAGGCATTCCATGCAGGCGTACTATTTCCCTGAAAAACAAGTTAGCTACACAGACAGCATCATCTGTCTTATGACTAGCAATGAAGTGTGCCATCTTGCTGAACCTATCAACAACTACAAAAATCGAATCTCTACCATTCCTGGTTCGAGGTAAACCAAGCACAAAGTCCATAGAGATATGAGTCCAAGGTTGAGAAGGAATGGGAAGAGGGGTATACAAACCGTGAGGTTGTACTCTCCCCTTTGCCATTTTACAAAAAGCACACCTAGAACAAACCCTCTCAACGTCGGTCTTCATGCTAGGCCAGTAGAGGTGATCTTGTAGTCCAAGTAGAGTTTTTGCGACCCCAAAGTGTCCAGCTAGTCCTCCTCCATTGGCTTCTCTAACTAACAGTTCTCTGATAGATCCTCGTGGTATGCACAGACGGTTTTTATAAAACAGATATCCATCCTGTCTATGGTACTTTTCAAAAGCAAACTTATGGCATTTTCCATAGCTCTCAGAAAAATCAATGTCAGTCTCATAAAGATCTACAATGTGCTCAAATCCTTCTAGCTTTGAAGCTAAGGTAGAGACAAGTGTGTACCTTCTGGATAATGCATCTGCAACTACATTATCCTTACCTTTCTTGTACTTAATGATGCATGGGAAGGTCTCTATGAACTCCATCCATCTGGCGTGTCTTTTGTTAAGCTTCTGTTGTCCTTTAAGGTGCTTTAGAGACTCATGATCTGTGTGAATGACGAATTCCTTGGGCCACAGGTAATGCTGCCACATTTGAAGAGCTCGAACCAATGCATATAGTTCTTTTTCATAGGTTGGATAATTGGCAGTTGCACCTCCTAGCTTCTCACTAAAGTATGCCACTGGTCTTCTATCCTGCATCAACACAGCACCAATACCAACTCCTGAAGCATCACATTCAATTTCAAATGTTTTAAGAAAGTCAGGAAGAAGTAAAAGTGGGGCATTGATAAGCTTCTCTTTAAGGGCTGTAAAAGCCTGTTCTTGTGCACTCTCCCATCTGAAACCAACTTCCTTCTTGATGACTTCAGTTAGTGGTGCAGCGAGGGTGCTAAAGTTTGGAATAAATCTTTTGTAGAATCCTGCTAATCCATGAAAGCTCCGGACTTCTCCAATACTCTTAGGTGTAGGCCACTCTTTGATTGTTTTGACCTTCTCTTCATCAACCTTAACTCCTTCTGCACTAACAACAAAGCCTAGAAAGACAACCTCAGTAGTACAGAATGAACACTTAGAGAAATTAGCAAAGAGGGATTGGGAACGAAGAACATCCAGAACTCGGTGGATGTGCTCTAGATGTTCTCTCAAACCTTTGCTGTAAATGAGGATATCGTCAAAGTAGACTACAACAAAGACTCCAATGAATGGTCTTAAGGCATGATTCATTAGGCACATGAAGGTGCTGGGAGCATTGGTGAGACCAAATGGCATGACTAGCCACTCATACAATCCTTGCTTGGTCTTTAAAGCAGTCTTCCACTCATCTCCTTCCTTCATTCTGATCTGGTGATAACCACTCTTCAAATCGATTTTGGAGAAGATTGTTGACCCACACAACTCATCTAGCATATCATCAAGCCTTGGAATAGGGTGTCTGTACTTCACTGTGATGTTGTTGATAGCTCTGCAGTCTACACACATCCTCCATGTTCCATCTTTCTTAGGAACCAATAGAACTGGTACTGCGCATGGACTGAGACTTTCTCTGATATGACCTTTACTCATCAGCTCTTCTACTTGCTTCTGAAGTTTCTTGGTCTCCACAGGGTTGGTTCTGTAAGCTGGTTTGTTTGGTAGCACTTACCCTGGTACTAGATCGATCTGGTGCTCAATTCCACGAATTGGAGGCAGGCCTGGAGGTATCTCTTCTGGAAAAACATCTTTGTACTCCTCAATGATCTCTATCATCTCTTGTGGAAGTTCCTCTAAAGGTTTGGCACTAGTAAGTGTTTCCTTGTAGACAAACATGAAGGTTGTCATCTCTGGATCAAAGAGCTTGTTGAACTCATTGTGGTTGTGTATAAGCTGTTAGAGACTCTTTCCTTATCCTTGCGGTTCATGTGGAGCTGGTCCTTATAGATTTTGTTGGGTGACAGTGGTAGAAGAGTGACCTTGCGTCCTTTAAACTCAAAGGTCTGCTTGTTGGTGTAGCCATCATGAAGAACTCTTCTGTCAAACTGCCATGGTCTGCCCAATAACAAGTGACTAGACTTCATAGGAACCACATCACAGAGTAGCTCATCCTCATACTTCCCAATAGATAACTTGACAAGTACTTGCTGAGAAACGGTTAAGGCTCCTTTGTTGTCCAACCATTGTAGCTGATAGGGTCTTGGGTGTGAAGTGGTTTTGAGATTAAGCTTCTTTACCATCTCTTCACTTGCGGCATTGGTGCAGCTACCTCCATCTACAATCAGTGTTCAAACCTTGTCCTGAACTACACATCTGATGTGGAAGAGATTCTCACGCTGACCTCTATCATCTGGATGAATCTGAACACTCAAGGTCCGGCGTGCTACTAACATCTCCCCAACTGCTTCCGGTTCTTCTTCTTCTTTTGTACCAACATCTGTTTCACTCTCTGAACTGTCTTGAGGCACAATTTCCCCTCCTTCTTGTAGCAGAAACGTCCTCTTGTTAGGATAGTCTCTGGAGTAATTCCCCATACCTTGGCATTTAAAGCATCTGATGTTGCTAGTGGAAGTTCCACTCCTTGGCTTAAACTCTATTTTGACCTCTTCTTTAACTGTTGTTGAAGACGGTTTGTTATCTTTGGCATAGGTCGTTTTGTTAAGCTCTCTCGGTTTTGGAATGTTAGAGGTGAAGGTTGATCTGCCAATTCTCCTCTTGATCTGTGATTCAATCAGCTCTGCCTTATGCACCATCTCTTGCATATCCTCATAGTTCTGTAGTTTAACTTTATCCTGAATCTCTCTCTTAAGTCCCCCAAGGAACCTAGACATCACCATGTCTTCGCCTTCTCTCAGATCAGCTCTGATCAGTAAGGTCTCCAGCTCCTGGTAATAGTCTCGGACTGATTTAGTTCCTTATATGAGACGTCTGAGCTTGTTGAGAATCTCTCTCTGGTAGTGTGCAGGCACGAACTTCTTCCTCATCTGCGTGGTCAGTTGCTCCCAAGTAGTGATAGGAAGCTCTCTGTGTCGGTCTCTAGTGATTCTCATATGCTCCCACCACAAGAGTGCATAGCCATTAAACTCAGATACAACTATCTTCACCTTGTTAAGCTCATATGTCCCTTGAACCAAGAAGTTTGATTCCATCTTCCTCTCCCAATCTAGGTAGACTTCTGGATCGTTGGTGCCGTGGAAAGAAGGGTACTGAATCTTGATGTGTCTCAGCTGCTGCCCCAACGGGTCATAGTCTCAGCCGCGGCCTCTGTTTTGATTCCTCCTTATGGTATGAAGACTGTCATCTGATCTCTCTTCTTCTTCTTAGTACTCAGGTTCTGTTTCCAAAAAGACTCGGTGGTTTGGGCGTCGAGGTGTTCTGTTAGCTCTGTGTCTTTCTCTCCCTGTGCCCTCGGTGTTTCTGGGCCGATGGACGTTGGTTTCTCTACCTCCTGTAGGTGATCAGACGGTACTGGCTCTGGGTTGTCTAGACGAGGCTCCCACATGTGCTTTTCCTTTGGCAAGGCGGATAGCTTCGCTAGGGCTTGGCGGTTCTTATGAGGCAGTCTCTGCAGTGCTGTGCTCTTTCAATAGATCTCTGAATCGAGTCTCAAATTTGTTGTTGAGCTGCTCTATCTGTTGCATAAGCTGAGTAGCTACAGATTGATTTGCCTCTTTGATCTGTTGAGCCATAGTTTGATTCAGAGCTTCCATAGCTTCTGCTGAAAGCTCCATGGTACCTGAAACAATCAAAACAGCTCACAGTAAAAAGTCCTAAAGATAAAATTTCTGAATATCTAAAACTTTTAAAACTTGGTGCATAAAAGGAATGAAAACACAAAAGGGAAAAGAGGGGGTTTTCTAAGGTTTGCTCAGCCTTTGGTTCAGAGTTGGCTCTGATACCACCTGATATAAACTCCCTTAGATCACTCTAAACAAGGCTGATGATCATGATTGCTGGATGGTGTGATTGTGCCAGGAGATCAATGATGAAAGTGGATCCCGTGGGAGATCTGTGGAGTTTAGGATGGAGATTAGGATTGGTAACAATGGTTTTATGGGTAGAATACAGATGGTAAGATGATTAGAACATATAGAAGAGTTTCAAAGTCACTAGGTGTACAGAAACTCGGATTCAAGAACACATTCAAGGAATCAGAGGTGAGAGAAGAAGTGCAATCTATTGCGTTTTCATCAAGTTCTTCGCTGATATCCAAGAGGAGGCAAGATTACAACTTAAATACAACCCTAAAACTCAACAACATGCTGTTCTAAAACAATCAGTAAACAGCATGGTGTTCTAAAAATAAAACAACAAAGCGTTCTGAAAACAAATAAAAATAACAAGGCATCCCAACCTACAGGTTCCTATTTGGTGCACCTCTAAAATCACTAAGTACTAAGCCATAGTGGCTTGTACATTATTACCCATTGGTAATGACTCCTAAGCAACTCAACATAGTGATTCATCTGCATCATTAAAAACCATGCTGAGAAAACCCAATGGGACAAAACTCATCATGGGAAAAAGAGTACAGACTCATCACCTAAGTTACTTAGTTATCATTACCGGGTGGAGTCTTCTGGCTGAAGATGTTGAAGACTTGGATAGCAGGTAAGGTAAGTGATCCTTCTGCTAGCTCCCTAGCTCTGGAACGAGTGACCCTTCCTACTATCTCTGGTTCTTCCTCTGGTTCCTCTGGTTCCTTAGATGTTGTACTATCCATGATCATATCATTAATGATAAGATGAATTCAGAGCTGATGGTTGGTAATATGCAAAACAATTAGTGGACGGATTGCAAAAGCTACGATACAGAAGGTGTGAGGTTGTGCTAGTTGTGGGAGCAATCGTATGGCTTTGTGGAAAGCTGGTTTGAAAACTTGTGACAGTGTTATTTTGTGTTGTTTAAATTTTTTTCATGTTGTGGTGTTGGTATGGATCATGGTTTTGTTATGTCATGTTTTATGTTGTCATTTTTAAAAAAACTTATGATGTTGTTAGTTAATGGTTGTTATAAATGGATCATGGTTTTGTGTTAAAAGTCAAGTTAGAAACATGTTGAAACATAGGAAACCATAATTAAAGAATTAGGACCACAATGAAACACAAACATTAAACAAAACTCAGTATCGATAACAACACAATCACTCGGTCATCCTCATAAAGAAATACAAAATAGAAAACAAACATAAATTCATAATCAAAATACAGCTGAAAATCACAATTAGGAAGATATAAATAAAAATATCAAGATCTCGTCATTCACTCGCTAGTTTGGGACGGTTGTGTGAATGTTATCATATCCGTTTCTTAAGATGAAACAACAGATTGGAAAGCATTAAAAAAAACAGAGTAAATTAGAACCTGCAATCGACAAAACCTCAAAATATAGAGAACACATACAATCCAGAACAATATATAATACGACCAGTCATACCTCAAATGCTTCTTTCATTGTTTTCATCTTTTTCTTTGGATGTACTTTACTGCCAGCTGCATTATGGTCTTCCCCACCACATTTTGAACAATGAATAATGCGACTACCCCGTCTAAGTTTGTCTACTTGTTTTCTTTTTTTTTTCTTCTTTGGTGACTCATGCTTACCTTTTATTCTAGGCAACTTGGTTTGCTTATTTTTTTTTTTCTCCCAGATAACATAGGTTCTGGAGAAGCTGTTATAAGTTGACAACCAGACTATATCCAGAACCATGGTCCCCTAACTGGTTTAATATTAGTGTCGTAATTCAGTTGCTACGTGCAAGTTGAGAACCACCCGGATACATATTCATGACATCCAAGCCAGCAAATATCATTGCTCTATAAGCATGTTCACACGGAACATGTGCTCTTTGTCATGTTGACATTATAAGAGTTTCCATATAACTAAACTTCATACACTCCGTGAGCCACTGGGTATGTTTTGCACTTTCAGCATGCTGCTTCTCCAATGCCAGCATCTTGAAAACATATTTTGAACACCTGCCGCGTGTGTATATAACTTATTTTGTCTCTTTGAGATTTGCACCATAGCTTGCCTTCGAATCATCTCCAACATTGGAACCATTGCCTTAGCTCTTGCTTTGGTGATCGTGGAGTTAAATGATTCTGTTGAAATATTATCAACATCCTCACAACATATTCCAAGTTTGTAAAAAGCCAGAGACCAAGTATTGGGTTGCTCCTTCATCGCATCTTCATACAACATCCTACTATAGTCTCTAAGCTTCAGACGATGCTCTTCAAATTCAGTGGGCGTATAACTCGAAGCTAATTTCCATACCGTTGGTTTTAGCAAATCGTTGTTTGCATCCTTCTTCTTCATGTTCTCAACAATATGCTTAACACACATTCTATGTTCAGCATTCGGCAACTCTGATTTCACAACACTAATAAGTCCGTGAAATCATTAAGAAATTACAAAGATTAATTGAATTGGTTACATAAACAACGAACCATGAATAAAACTAGGTAAAAAATCTAAATGCTTACTTTTGATTTGTCAGATATAATGGTAATGTAAAGGCCTAAGTTCACCTTGATGAACCATAACCAGTTATCTACATTTTCTATTTGAAAGACAGCCCAAGCAATTGGATAGATTTGGTTATTAGCATCATGTCCAACCGCAGTAAGCAATATTCTTTTAACAGTAACCTTTAAGAATGTTCCATCAACCCCAATAATTGGACAGCAAAACCCTCTCTAAGAGTTTCTGAGGTTTGCGAAACAAACATAGAACCTGTTAAACACATCTTTACCAGCTCCGTTGGGAATTGTTTCGACTATGGCAGTTGATCCTGGATTTGTACTAAGTATCTCTTCGACATACCCACGAAGATGAGCAAACTGTTCAGCATACTCCCTCTCAAGGCATTTTAAAGCTAAAAGTCTTCTTCTCTGATATTGATTCCTCATACTCACTATTTTCCAGTTATCCTTGATAAGATCTTGAATTTTTTCAGGCATTAAATCAGATTTTTCCTCAATTTATCCCAAAAAACCTTGCAATTACCAGCCTTTTTAAATACTTACATTTTCCATTTGGGGTGCAACTATGATACCCATACTTTGTCTTCAACAACCACTTATGGCTCATGTTATCATAGGAGCAATACCCTCCATTTACATTTCCCACCAATGCCACTTTAAAATGAAAGCTTTGTCTTATCCCATCTATCTTGTTTGACGTTTCTTTCTTTACTCAAAGCATACTCTAACACAGCTTCCTTAAACTTATAGCATGTATAAAACTAATTCCCAAAACTAATTTATCATCTCTTCTCATTCTCATTCTTCTATCTCTTAAAACCAAATCATCTTCTTCTTTATCCGAACTCTCTGGAATTGTGTGTCTCTCAATAGATATCTCATCAACAAAGTCAGTTACTGATTCTTCGATAACAAATTCATATCGTCCCACTACATCTTCACACTCTACTTCTTCTACATTCTCTGTTTCTTTCTGATTTTCATCACATTCCACTTTTTTCTCTATTCTCTGTTTGGTTTTGATTTTCATAACACTCAGATTCACACTTCTCATTTTCACGTTCATGTTTCTCATCTCTGCCGTGTTCAATACTCACTTCACTAAAACAACAAAAACCATAATTAAATTACCAAATCTACTCTTACAATCAGAAAACGAAACCCACAATATAGAATTGGTATGCATATAATATCACTTCTGTACCTGAGAACAGGTGCCAAGTTCTCATTATCCATCATTGAAAGAAGAAGCTCTGTCGATATCTCGTTACACGATCTGCTTCTCTCTAACATAATCCCTATAATATCTCATACTCTTTAATCACGTTTGTAAACGCTGCTTGGATAATTTATTAAACGCTGCTTGGATAATTTATTAAACGCTGCTTGGATAATTTAATCACGTTTGTAAATTTTAATTAGAGCAGAACAAAATCATTTTGGTGGTTTTAAGTTTTAATTTTTAAGTTCAGATGGTTTTATCCAGAGCTTCATTGTTCAGGAGGGGGGGGGTGGATTAGTAGATGTTTTTAAATAAGGAAGGTTTCATGGAGACAGCCCATGAAAAAAAGAGCATGATTGAAAAGAATGACAGAATAAAAAATCTAATTATATACCGAAAATTTTAAATAAGGAAGGTTTCAGTCGACTTCTCATTTATCGTTTTAATTATTTTATAAAATAAAATTTTACTAATAATTATTTAAAAATATACTTAAATAATATGTTTATTAATAAAAGCTCATAAAAAAAAAATTTCTTTACCATTGAGTTTCCCTCTTGTGGGCTTGTGACTCTCTTTTCTAAATAAAAGCTTCGCTTTTAAGTGGAATTGAGCTTAGTGTGGTGTTGTGTACTGTTCTGAGGTGGTGGTGAGTGTCTTTTCAGGCTAGGAGCTAGGGTTCTTCCTCGGTTCGTGTAAGTGGGTCTGAGGTTTTGTGCTAATGTCTGCTGCTCTCAATCGTGCTCTGATGGAGATGTCAATCCAGGAAGATGAAGAACCTTTTGAGATGTCAGACTTGCCAGAGTACAAATCGTCTGAGAGAAATAAGCTAAACATCATTGGTAGACTCCTGAACCCTGATTGTCAAAGGATGTCCGATGTCATTTTGGATATGCCAAGCAAATGCTAGAAGTACGATCGGGTTCAAGGGGTTGCTTTATCCAAAGAACAATTTCAGTTCATCTTTAAGTATGAGCATGATATGGTGGACATTCTCGAGATGGGTGTCCATTCTTACAATGAATGGTCGCTGGTTACAGAGAGATGAGTGGAAGACCCCCAAGATGATTATTTGCAATACATTACAGCATGGGTCAAGATGAAAAATATCACGGTAAACTATTACACAATCAAAGCAATCACGGAAATCGGGGATTTCATTGGGAAAGTTGTGGAGGTGGCTTTTGACCCAGAAAAGGCGCAAAGCAAGGAATATGTGCGTGCAAACATTAGGATTGATGTCTCTAAGCCTTTGAGAAGATCCAAAGTCATCAAACTGCCTAATGGGAAAGCTCTTACTATTCTATACTTTTATGAGTGTATTCAGAAAAAGTGTTTTTCCTGTCAAAAGCTTACTAATGCTCAGGATAAATGTCCATTATTTCTGAAAGCAAAAGCGGATCAAAGGGATGAGGTTAGGGAGCAAAAAGAACATTTTATGTCTCAAAAAGAGAAGGTTCTTCATGAAAATGACCCTCTATTTGGAGTTCTGGAAGAAGACCAAGTGGGGATTAGTGCCTCTACGGGTAGGCCAAGGATTGCAGAGGAAGTGCTAGAGGAAATTCCATTATATTTGACGTCTGCCAATGGTCCAGAGAGAGTTATTAGAGAAGAAAGGGTCAAGTCTTCGATTGCTGAAGTGCAGAAGGACCCTCTGGCTGAAAAATCGATTTTGAGGCTTGAACCTCTTCGGTTTCATTCCATGGATGTCAATAAAGGCAAAGGGATGGTTTTTGGTTATGAAGGTAAGTATGGCAAGAATATTCAGGTACTTGATGGTAATTTTAACGAAAAGCTTCTTGGTAGTGCAATCAAGGCAGGTGTTAACTACTCCTTTGATGTGTTAGCTTCGCAGTCACTGGATCATTCTCTTCTACATACAAGGTATGATCTGCCCCTTCATTCTGGTCTTACGGTTACAAGGATGGGCTTTGCTGAAGCCTGTTCTTCCAGGACTACGATAAAGAGAAAGACACCAAGGAGTAGAGCTCCGAAAAATAAAAGGTTAATGGCAAACCAAGGAAAGGATGATAAAGTGGATACAATTGTGATAAAGGATGGTTTGCAGCAGGGGTTTCTGGAGAAAAGAAAGGTGGTTGAAGCATTGGAGAAGGGAAAGAAAACCAAACAAAGCAGAAATGCAACCAATTCGGTGGTCCCATTTAAGAGATCGTTGCCTCATCAATGAGCCTTTTGAGTTGGAATTGCCAGGGTCTGGGGCGGACTCAGGACCTGGTGATTCCTTGTCTCCGTGAAATGCGTAGCGAACATTTCCCGCAGATGTTATTTCTGCTGGAGACGAAAAATAATAGGGATGTATTGGTGAATTTACAAGTCTGGTTGGAGTACGATAGGGTTTACACTATAGAGCCTAAGGGTACTAGTTGTGGGTTGGCTCTCTTTTGGAAAAAGAATGTACATATAGAAATTAAGTTTGCGGATAGGCATCTGATAGATATGGTAGTTTGGCAAGGCAACCATCAGTTTTTTTGTCTCTTGCGTGTATGGGGAACCTATTGAAAGATTTCGGTCTCACCTATGGGAAGGTTTATCACGAATTGGAGGTCTAAGAAAAGAAGCCTGGTGTATGGTTGGTGATTTTAACGCAATTCTCCATAATGGTGAGAAAATGGGTGGTCCTCTTCGGAAGGATACGGTGTTCTGACCGTTTTCAGACATGATTAGAGACTGTGGTATGTTAGAACTTCCGAGTAAAGGAAACGGGTTCACCTGGGGTGGGATGAGACACTCGCATTGGGTTCAGTGCAAGTTGGATAGATGTTTCGGTAACAAAGCATGGTTTAAAAGTTTTCATCTTCCAACCAGGTGTTCCTCGAAAAACGTGGGTCGGATCATAGACCTGTCCTTGTGTGTTTGCTAGCAGAACTGGATGCTTTTCGGGGTCAGTTTCGCTTTGATAAGCGCTTGTTACTGAATCCTTGGTTTAAGAAAGTTATTAAGGAGACATGGTTGTTATCTCACGGAGAACCTGAACTCTGGGGAACATATCATTGCGGGTCAAAGAGCCCTGGAAGCAGAGAAATCCTCTTATCAGCCATCCACCGTTAGAGTGCAGTCATTAAAAAAGGAATTGATGGAGGCGTATAAGGAAGAGGAATTGTTCTGCTTTCAAAAAAGTAGGGATCAATGGCTCAAGTTAGGCGATAACAATACCAAATTCTACCATGCTTCGGTCAAAAATGCTAGATCCAAGAATAATATTGAAGTTCTGATAGATGTTAGAGGTCGGAAACATAGGGAGGAATCTGATAAAGAAAACGTTGCGGTGAAGTACTTCGTTAATCTGTTTAAATCAGGTTTGCCCGCCAATCTTCAAGGTTTTTTTGAAGAATTCCAACCGAAAGTAACTAATGCCATGAACAAAGTGCTAATCGAAGAGGTGTCTTCTTCTGAAATCATGGAGGCTGTCTTCTCAATCAATGGCTCTACTGTCCCTGGGGCAGATGGTATGACTGTGGTTTTCTTCCAACAGTTCTAGAATACAATAGGAGAGCAAGTTGTTAAGGAAGTCAAGGAGGTTTTCAGTTCGGATGAATTTTCCTTAGATTGGAATTTTACCCTGCTCTGTTTACTCCCGAAGGTTATTGACCCATCCTTGATGACTCATTTGAGACCGATCAGCCTCTGCTCAGTTATGTTTAAAGTTGTTTCGAAGATCTTGGTATGGTGAATGCAACCGCTTTTATCGGAGTTGGTTTCCCCCTTTCAATCTGCTTTTGTGGTGGAGAGGCTGATTACGGATAACATACTTGCACATGAGATGATCCATGGTTTGTGGACTCACCCTTATATCTCAAGGAACGTTTTAGCAGTTAAATCTGATATGGCGAAAGCATATGACCGTGTGGAATGGTCCTATCTGAAACTCTTTTGGTAGCCTTGGGTTTTCATGTCAGGTGGATTAAATGGGTGATGTTCTGTGTTAGCTCGGTGTCCTATTCAGTTCTCATAAACGGCCAGTCTCGTGGTTTCTTTGTTCCTTAGAGGGGCATTAGACAGGATGATCCTCTCTCTCTGTTTCTCTTTGTACTTTGTACAGAGGGCCTTTTTGAAACGCCCCGACCAATTTTTCCTACCGCGAGTAGTCTCTGGACGACTTCCTCGACCAGACTTGGGTCATTTTAATTTTTTATTCCTTAGCATTGTTTTACGTATTTATGTGAGCATTTTTAAACCGAAATTAAGCATAATCGAACTTAGATAGATAATTGAGGTTACAAGTACAATGACCAGTTTGCCATAAGCTACAAGTTCGCTATAAGCTATTACATTGTCTTCACCTTATCTACCCAAATCCACCATCCGTTCCATCCTGCCTTAGTTCTGCGGTCCATCGTCCACACCTTTTCCTGCATCCATAATGGAGGCGTAAGCATGATAATGCTTAGTGAGAGCGGTTAATCCGTCCCACCGAGCCAAGCAACATAATCGTACAAAGCAATAATCCGACGGTCTAATATGCGAATCCTACAGACTGATCGATCAAACATCATCTTAACTGGCCATATCCGCGATCCAGCCCGTCTGCTTGTTTGTCGCGACCCAAGCACGTTGCTGATCCGAACTACCACGTTAATGATGCATGATCAACCGATCATACAAGCAGAGAATTGAACTACGGATAAGCAAACAATATGAACAATTCCGAGTGTTTTCTAGACTAAGGGAAGAATGCTATTACGATGCTAATCTTAACCGGGGCACACGCACTCACCTTAGCCTGTCAATCCTCGAACGCGGTCCAAACACACGTACGGTCGAATAGCGGATTATTGGAATTCCCGACCCGATTTGCCTTTTTATCCAAAGTAAATCTATGGTTTCTCTTTAAATGTTCTTCTTTGAGTTCTCTGAGTTTTTCGGTCACCAAAAACTCGTCAAACGGTCACGGAATCTGTTTTATGTGACAGTTTGGCGACTTTGCGGTCGTAAAAACCGTCCAGAAACCATCCCGCGTGCGTGCTCAACTTCACCGCGCTCGGACGTCGACCCAGCGCGACTTTTGTCACACGCGCCCTGGTAACAGTTTCCCGCAAAAAATTGAACAAGCGGCCTGTTTGACCAACAACCGCCTCAGTCCACACTAAGCTCAACGATCCGCGAGTCAAGTTGTATGGACCGGCCCACCGACTTGTCCGATTTCCGACCAACCCAGTCCGGACCTGGCCGGCCGTCCTAAGGAAACTGCTCGGTCCATATAATCGTCAGTGTGGCCGAGAATCGCGGACTGAGCTAAACAGCTCGATTCAGCTTGCTTGAGCTAACTTCCGAGCTTAAACTGCTCATTTCAACTTCCACCCTTGATCGACCCAGCCTAAAATGCCGATCACGGGTGTTATAACACTCCCCCACTTGGCTTAGACTTGTCCTCAAGTCTTCCTTTCTTTTCCCGGATTCCTTCCAAGTTTCCCGAATCACTTAGGAAATTCAGCTTTCATTTTCTCCTTATGTTCCCAAGTAACTTCCTCTTCTCCATCAGACTCCCATACGACCTGGAGCATCTTGGTTTTCTTGCGGCCTTCAGCCTTAGTCTTCCTCCTAATTACCCAGATTGGCCTTCCTTCCACGGTCAAATTCGGTTTGAGGTCCACTGATGGTTCAGTTACCACCTTATGCCTATCTGAAATGCACTTTCTGAGTTGAGATACATGGAACACGTTATGAAACACATCCATAGCCGATGGGAAATCCAGCAGGTACGCTACCTTCCCAATCCTTTCTAGAATTTCATACGGTCCCATGTATCTTGGACTGAGCTTTGCATTCTTTGAAGCCCGATCCTTACCCTTGTATCTTACGGTCTTGAGATAAACCATATCTCCTACCGAAAATTGTAGTTCCTTTCTGTGTTTGTCCGCATAACTTTTCTGTCTATCCTGAGGTTCTTTCATCTTAAGCTTCAGAATCCTGATCCTTTCTGTCGTTTCCTCAACAAAGTCATGGCCAAAGATGCTACGCTCCCCCACTTGGGTCCAACATAAGGGCGTCCGACATGGCCGTCCATACAGCCCTTCGTAAGGCGACATTCCAATACTAGCTTGGTAGCTATTGTTGTATGAAAACTCAGCCAGATGCAAGTACTGATCCCAATTTCCGCCCCAGTCCAGAACACAAGCCCTCAACAGATCTTCAAGTGTTCTGATCGTCCTCTCCGACTGTCCATTGGTCTGTGGATGATAAGCCGTACTCATGTGGACCTTTGTCCCCACAACCTTTTGCATTGCCATCCAGAATGCGGACTTGAATTTAGCATCGCGGTCAGACACAATGCTAAACGGTACCCCATGCAATCTTACGATCTGCTCCACGTACAACTTAGCCAATACCGCAGCATTATCAGCCTTGTTTGTTGGAAGGAAATGTGCTGACTTGGTTAGTCTGTCCGCAACCACCCATATAGCGTCATTGCCATTACAAGTTGGCAATCCAGTCACGAAATCCATCGTGATCATATCCCATTTCCACTCTCGAATGGGTAAGTTTTGCAACAATCCGCTTGGAACTTGATGCTCGGCCTTAACCATCTGACAGGTAGGACATTTAGCCACTCACTTGGCCACATCCCTCTTCATCCCGACCCAGTGATAGTACCTTTTCAAATCACGATACATCTTGGTCGCACCAGGATGGATCGAGAACTCAGAGTGATGCGCTTCACTCAGAATCTCATCCTGCAGCACTTGATTCTCCGGTACACACACTCGGCCGTTCACCAGCATTGTACCATCAGCTGCCAGCTGGTACTCTGTCTTCTCGTTTTGTACTGCCCTAGGCAGAGATTCATCTGATCTCTGAGCAATCCGGACTCGGTTGAGCAAGTCCGCTTGTTCCACGGCCTTAAGTCCCAATGGCTGAAAGTCCTCGGTCAATGCACAAAGCTTTAGCGTGCCTAGCATATGGACCAATCCTTCCATATCCCTTTCTGAATCCACTGCTACTCTCTTACGGCTCAGTGCATCTGCAATCTGGTTAGCCTTTCCCGGATGGTATTCAATACTCAGATCAAAATCTGCTACCGTTTCCATCCATCTCCTCTGTCTTAAGTTCAACTCTGGTTGAGTAAAGATGGACTTCAGACTCTTATGGTCCGCGAAAACTTGGACCTTAGCTCCATAAAGATATGACCACCAGATCTTAAGTGCGAACACTACTGCGGCCATTTCTAGATCATGGGTCGGATAGCTCCTTTCGTGCTTCCTCAACTGTCTTGAAGCGTAGGCAATCACCTTACCCTGCTGCATCAGAACACACCCAGACCAACTCCGGATGCGTCCGTGTAAACCACATAAGGCTCGCCGTCCATGGGCAAAGCCAACACCGGAGTACTCGTAAGCATCTCTTTCAGTCTAGTAAAATACTTCTCGCACTCATCCGGCCAGATGTACTGAACATCTTTCCCGGTCAACTTGGTCATTGGCTGAGCCATACTCGTGAAGCCTTTGACAAACCGGCGGTAGTACCCAGCCAAACCAAGAAAACTCCTTATCTCTGATGCATTCCGTGGTCTAGGCCATTCCGCAATTGCCTTGATCTTTTCAGGATCCACGGACACTCCCTTGTCCGAAACCACATGACCCAAGAAACCTATTTCTCTTTGCCAAAAGCTGCACTTACTGAGCTTAGCAAATAGCTTATGCTCACGCAGTCATTCCATAACTATCCTTAAGTGAGCCTTATGCTCTTCTTCATTCCTTGAGTAGACAAGGATATCATCTATGAAGATGATCACGGACTCATCCAGACAATCCCTGAACACATTGTTCATCATCTTCATGAAAGCCGCAGGGGCATTGGTCAATCCGAATGGCATGACCACAAACTCATAGTGGCCATTCCTTGTCCTGAAGGCTGTCTTTCGGATGTCTTCCTCGGCAATCGGAATCTGGTGATAACCCGAAGCCAGATCGACCTTTGAGTACCAAGTAGCACCTCGAGTTGATCCAACAACTCATCTATCCTTGGAAGAGGGTACTTGTTCTTCACTTTCACTCGGTTCAGTCCGCGATAATCGATGCATAACCTGAACCTACCATCCTTCTTCTTCACGAATAGAACCGGTGCACCCCAAGGTGAACTGCTCGGTCGCACAAACCCTTTTTCCATCAACTCGCTCAACTGCTTCTTCAGTTCGGCCATCTCGGCCGGAGCCATCCGATACGGGCTTTAGAGATGAAGCAGTGCCAGGTTCAAGCTCGATCGTGAATGGACCAGAACGAGCTGGTAGTAATCCAGTCAATGACTGAAACACATCCTCGAATTCCCTTATGCTCGGAATTTCACTTAGCTCAGCCTTTGGCCCATCTTCCACTGTAGTGATCACAGCCAGATACGCTTCACACCCCTTCTTCAGCATCCGTTGTACTTGGATTGTCGAGACAATCAAACTCCCATGGGTCGGTCTAATTCCTTGGTAAACCAATTTCCCATTCTTGGTCTCAAACACCACTCGGCCTCTATGACATTCTAGAGTTGCCGTATACTTCCCGAGCCAATCCATTCCGAGTATCACATCGTAATGCTTCACCGGGCAAATAATCAGGTCAGCTGGCATGTTCACCTGACCAATCATCACCGAGATGCCTCGGACCTGTCCAGAAATATACATGGCTTGGCCTCCAGCTGCCTCAACCAAACCTATTTCGTTCTCGGACCCTTTCTGGAATTTACCAGATCCTACCATGTTCGGATGCACAAAGCAATGTGATGCACCCAAGTCAAACAGTACATGGGTTGCCACACCGCACATGTCTAAGGTTCCTACATGACCATACGGTTCTAGGGACCTAATTTTTACATGTATCATGCAATTTCACACAGAAATACGTAGGGTCAGTAAAAGAACGTACCAGTTATCGGACGAGTAGTACTCTGGCTAGCAGAGGAGCCTTCTCCAAGCGCGTACACACGCGGCATAATAGCCTGCCTCTTGGTAGCCGATTCCTGTCCATCACTTGGACGTTTTCCAGACTTCGGAGTCCGCTTCGGGCACTGGTTCTTGTAATGCCCAGCTTCTCCAGAGTTGTAGCACAACCGTTCACCTGTGTTCCTCCCCTGTTCCTCCTCAGGGCAATCACGCACCTTATGCTCCATACTTCCGCATCGATGACAAGCCCCAGAAGCCGTCCTGCATGCTCCCACATGCATCTTCTTGCAAGTCGTACACATGCTGCGCCACCAGATGACTTGCCTGGTTGGGGACTCTTCCCAAATTTCTTATTTTTCCCAACATCTTTCACCGAGTAACCCGGCGGTCCAGCACCAAACATCTTAGCTTCCGTAATGATTCATTCTTCTTGTTCTGCAGCCTTTTCAACCAGCTCGGTAACAGAATCATAGTTACGGATCTTGCAACGGTTGTTGATGTCCACACGCAAGCCGCGCATGAACATTCACAACAGAGACTCCTCACTCTCTGCCTCACGACCAGCATACTTCTTTAACCGGTTAAATTCCGCTTCATACTCCCTCACGGTCATTAATCCTTGTTCCAGCTTAAGGAACACACCTTCCAGCTTAGCAAACTCCTCGGCCGGGAAGAACTTAGCTCGGAATTTCCCACAGAACATGGGCCAAGTGAACTGTCCGCCAGCATCTTGACCCATCACACCTTGCCACCAACTGTGTGCATCAGAGTCCAGATAGTGGACTGCAATGTCCTTCTTATAAGCCTCTGGGCAACGGATGGAATCAAAGTTCCTCTCCAACCTTGTCAGCCACTGATCTGCTTCATAGCACTCGATCTACCCGCAAAAAACTTTGTTCCAAGTTTCTGCATGTGGTTCATCACTTGAAGGTAAGTCGGTCTTTTTGCACTACCGGTTCTACGTTAACCACAGGCGGGGGAACATTCACACCAGGAGCAACTGTCGGCAATCTCTCCAAGGCTTGTGCCAACAGTCCCAACACTGCTTCCAATCCGACTGGGGCCCCAGCAGTCCCAGCCGTAACACCAGTCGCCAGTACAGGTGCAGTATCAGTCCCAATACCAATTGCAGCACCAGTCTCAGTACCAGCCGCAGTACCAGTTTCAACAGCAGTCGTGGTATCAGTCTCCAGACCGGTTATGCTACTAGTACTAGGATCCGCAGCAGCCGCAGCCACCTGACTCGCAACATTCAGCACATTAGCTGCGTTCAGAATTTCCTCAGTCACGGCCACATTCCTCACCGTTTCAGTCCCAGATATTTCCACAGTCCCCTCAGGGTTTCCAGTCACATTACGGTCATCCTCTGCCATCTGCGAGGACCAGAACATCTTATTAGCTCATTTTATTAGCTAATATCTTTCAGTTACAAAAATTACTTACCGCAGAACAACCAGCAGATGGAAGGATAGATTTAACCCACTAACCCGTCTATGCTTAAGGCTATCCTAGAACCGACCATGCTCTGATACCAAGTTGAAACGCCCGACCCAATTTTTCCTACCGCGGGTAGTGTCTGGACGACTTCCTCGACCAGACTTGGTCATTTTTAATTTTTATTCCTTAGCATTGTTTTACGTATTTATGTGAGCATTTTTAAACCGAAATTAAGCATAATCGAACTTAGATAGATAATCGAGGTTACAAGTACAATGACAAGTTTGCCATAAGCTACAAGTTCGTTATAAGCTATTACATTGTCTTGACCTTTCTACCCAAATCCACCATCCGTTCCATCCTGCCTTAGTTCTGCGGTCCATCGTCCACACCTTTTCCTGCATCCACAAAGGAGGCGTAAGCATGATAATGCTTAGTGAGAGCGGTTAATCCGTCCCACCGAGCCAAGCAACATAATCGTACAAAGCAATAATCCGACGGTCTAATATGCGAAACCTACAGACTGATCGATCAAACATCATCTTAACTGGCCATATCCGCGATCCAGCCCGTCTGCTTGTTCGTCGCGACCCAAGCATGTTGCTGATCCGAACTACCACGTTAATGATGCATGATCAACCGATCATACAAGCAGAGAATTGAACTACGGATAAGCAAACAATATGAACAATTCCGAGTGTTTTCTAGACTAAGGGAAGAATGCTATTACGATCCTAATCTTAACCGGGGCACACACACTCACCTTAGCCTGTCAATCCTCGAACTTCCTGACACCCCTTATCGCAGAATTCTTCCAACGGAAACTGTCGTGTTCACGGCCTCACGATCGTGGTCCAAACACACGTACGGTCGAATAGCGGATTAACGGAAGTCACAACCCGATTTCCTTTTTCTACAAAGTAAATCGATGGTTTCTCTTTAAATGTTCTTCTTTGAGTTCTCTGAGTTTTTCAGTCACCAAAAACTCGTCAAACTGTCGCAGAATCCGTTTTATGTGACAGTTCGAGCAGTTTGCGGTCGTAAAAACCGTCCAGAAACCGTCCCGCGTGCGTCCTCAACTTTCCCGCGCTCGGACGTTGACCCAGCGCGACTTTTGTCACACGCGCCCTGGTAACAGTTTCCCGCACAAAATTGAACATGCGGCCTGTTCGACCAACAACTGCCTCAGTCCACATTAAGCTCAACGGTCCGTGAGTCAAGCTGTATGGACCAGCCCACCAACTTGTCCGATTTACAACCAACCCAGTCCGGACCTGGCCGGCCGTCCCGCGGAAACTGCTCGGTTCATATAACCGTCAGTGTGGCCGAGAATCGCGGAATGAGCTAAACAGCTCGATTCAGCTGGCTTGAGCTAACTTCCGAGCTTAAACTGCTCATTTCAACTTCCACCCTTGATCGACCCAGCCTAAAATGCCGATCACGGGTGTTACACCTTTCTCCTTTAAATAAAAAAAGTAGAGCAAGATCATCTTCTTGATGGGATTAGCTTCTCTGAAGAGGGTCCAGTGATTACTCACCTTCTCTTTGCCGACGATAGTCTCTTCGTGTGTAAAACGAATTTAGAGCAATGTAAGAAGCTTCAGGATATTCTCTACCAGTATGGAAAGGTTTCAGGGAAATTTGTCAATGTCGATATGTCTTTAATAACGTTTGGAAGCAAGGTTGACCCTTTGGCACATGCGGGAATTAAAGAGAGCTTCGGGATCTTTAGTGAAGGAGGTGCTGGTTCATATCTTGGTCTCCCGGAGTGTTTCAGCGGTTCCAAAATCGCAATGTTAGCTTACATTCAGGAGAAGCTGAAAAATAGAATATCAGGGTAGTTTGCGCGAACTCTATCGCAAAGTGGCAAAGAAGTTCTGATTAAGGTTGTGGTGATGGTTATGCCTGTTCACGTCATGTCATGTTTCAGATTGCCCAAACAAACGTGTAAGTCCTTAACTTTGACTATATCTGATTTCTGGTAGAATTCGTTTGAAGGGAAACGAAAAGTCCATTGGATCAGTTGGGACAAGCTTTGTATTCCAAAGGAACACGGTGGTTTAGGCTTCAGAGATCTAGAATTGTTTAATCAAGCTCTCTTAGCGAAATAAGGGTAGATATTGATTCAGGAGCCTTGCTCCTTAATGGCCAGAGTGATCAAAAGCCGGTACTTTCCGAAAGTTAATTTCTTATCCGCGCAGATAGGATCTCGGCCTTCCTTTGCGTGGAGGAGTATTTTGTTTGGTAGGGAGCTGCTTTCCAAAGGTCTCCATTTATCTATTGGTAATGGTCTGTCTAAGCGGCTGTGGATTGATCCCTGGTTATGGGATGGGCTTCAACTACATTGTCTGTGGATGAAGAACAGTCTGGTGGATATTGAATTGAGAGTGTCCGATATCATAAGCTGTTCGTTGCGTGACTGGGATAGATCCAAATTGGCTGACCTTTTCTTCCCTGAGGATATCGTTCACATTTCTAAATCCAAACCTGTCATTGAAGTTGATGATTTCTGGACTTGGAAATACACCAAGGATGGGAATTTCTCGGTTAAGTCGGCTTACTGGAGGGCTAACCAAGAACTTATCAACTCGAAAATGCATTTTGAAGTGCAGGAACCTTCGGTTAAATGCCTTAAGGAGCAAATTTGGAAAGTGAAAACTGCCCCTAAGATCAAACCTTTCATGTGGCGGGCATTGTGTGAGGCGTTGCCGGTGGTGGACAAGCTACAACACAAGGGAGTCAAACTTGATTCTAGATGCCAAATCTGTGGCCTTAAGGGGAGTCGGTTAATCATGTCCTCTTCACTTGCACGGTTGCGCGTCAGGTATGGGCTTCGTCAAACTTTCCTCCCCGAGTGGTGGCTTTCATCCCCTGTCGGTTTTTGTAAACTTTAGCTATATCCTGCAAACATCCCTTAACTTATCGGTGCCTTAAGAGATCAGAAATGCATTCTCTTGGATTGTTTGGATCATTTGGAAGAATAGGAATAAACTATTCTTTGAATGAATCATCTTTTATTCAAGAGCAGCAGTTAAAAAGATCTTTGGTGATGCGGCTCAAGGGTTAATGGCTCAAGGTGATAATAGAATGAGGGAGGTTTCATTGGGATTGGCTATTACTAGAAAAGAGAAGAAATGGCAAAGGCCTCCGGACCTGTGGCTTAAATGCAACATAGGGTTCTCCTGGTTGAAATCTCAAAAGTTGGGAGGTGTGTCTTGGGTTGTATGTAATGCAGACGGAATGGTTTTCCTGCACAGCAGAAGAGCGTTTAGTAATCTAAAATCAGTTCTGGATGTTCAGGTTAAGAGTCTCATCTAGGCAATCAATTGCATGAAGTCTCATAAGTTCCAAAATATCATATTTGCTATGGAAGCAAGAGATGTGACCGCTTTTGTTAATAGGCCAAAAGCTTGGCCGAACTTCAGATTTTACAGTAAAGAAGTTTTGACAGTGATGCAGGTTTTTGGGATGGCGAAGTCGTTTTTGAACATCGGGAAGCTAACAGAGGAGCTACTCTCATCGCTCAAAGTGTGACTAAGGAGTTTTGATTGCAGTCTTATGTTGTGGCGGGTTCCCCATCTTGGCTGGTTAGTTTTTTTGATAATGAGAGTAGCTTGTCTTCTTCTTGATGGTGTTTAGTTTGTTTATTCGGGATGTTAGAGGTGGTTTTGGCTTGGCTTCCGCCGTTGTAATTATTTTCCTGGGCTTTTGTTTCCTTTGATGAACGTTATTCTCTGGGTTTTGGCTAGTATCATGGTCCTTTGACTGCTTTTGTATTGGCTACTTGATGGTTCTTGATCCATCTTCTTATATTCTATCAAAAGTTAAAAAAAAAGCTCATAAATATTATTAAAATCCAACAAATATTATTATAATTTAAAAAGTTTACCAATTTTGTTTATATATTAATTAATATAAATGAAAAATGTAATAAAAGAATATATCTTAAAAATGGTCTCTTAAATTAGATGTCATCATCTATAGTTTGAATGGTTTATGCTATATATTAGACCTATTTTATTTTTGTGATGTATTTTGATGATTTTTTGTTGAAGATTCTTAGTTTTCAGTTGTTTTGTAGAATTTTTATAGTTATTTTTTCGAAAATGTTGCTACTAAGCTTGTACATCTGGCAGACAATAAAAATAACACACTTTCACATGCGATAATCCTCATGATCTATCATGATCTATCAGAGGTTAACTTTGGTTATAATTTGGCAATGCATTTTGACTACATCTCTAGATCTTTAGTATTTGGAGTCATCAATGTCAACTATCTTGCCACCGTATGAAATATTTTCAATTTTTGGATTAATATGAATGAATAATGCCGACAATCAATCCAATTTTTTTTTTTGGTCTAAAGCCATTTTGAAAGCAGCTCCTTTCAGACAGATTAATCAAAAATGGCATAACAGTATTTCCCATCTTTTTATTTTTCCTGCTTTTTTCTTGATTTTCTATTATAACATTTTGTTAAGTTCATTAATTTTTTTTATTGGATGATATAACTAAAACAAAAAATCATAAAATTCTAGGTAGATTATAGACTTTGGTCAACTTATTCGGACTTTATTTGGGGCATCATACAAACGTGGAGGCAGGACAAAGACATGGCCAATAACAGTTGAATTATGTTAGTTGCAAATAACATAGTCTCGTGAACTATATAAGAAGATAGATGTAAACCTAGTTAGATGTCTTATCTTTTATGGTCTTGGGCTTGTAACACTGTTTCTTTTAAACTCTTAGGATTTTCTTTCTTACAAGTTATCCGTAGCAAATAAAGAATTAGAGTACATTTATAATCGTTCTCTGAAGGTTGTAGGAGACGGTTCCCACCTGAGATGTACCGGTTAGAAACCGAGAACTCGGGTATCAATTTTTTGTGTCACAAGTAAAGAATAAACAAACCAGTCAATCAGACACAATCTCTTACAAGTGGTATCAAAGCGATCCAGGTTTCAGATTGCAGGGTTAAGAAAGATCAGATGAGTTTCAACAGATCTACATAAAAGAAGGGTAAAAGTACTTATCTGTTCTTTCAGGCGTCGTGTTGATTGTTCTGTTGTCTCTGGTTTACCGTCATCGTCTTGTGTGAATACTGGTTAGTTTACCTATTATAAAGGAATTGTATAGTTAAACATGGATTTAAACAATAGAAAACTCAATGTTGACAAATATGATGGTAAATGTGATATTGGTCTTTGGAAGCATAAAGTGCAATTTCAGTTAGAACTTCTAGAATTAGAATCGGTCTTTGATGAGAATTCAACTGAAGTCTCAAAATCTGACAAGCAAGAGGAGGGGACGGAACCAAAGCTAAATCCAAAATTTGCTCAGAAGGACAATGGGTGAAGAATCTTATTAAAATGAGCTTGAGTGACTTGATTCTATGGAAGGTAATGAAGGATGTTACTGCTGTCGACATTTGCAAGGCACTTAGCTTAATAAAAATATAAAGGAGTTCAAACAATAAAAGTCTAAGAAAAAAATAATTGTAAAATTATATAAAAATATATGTTATACTATACTATAACAGTATATAAAATATATGGGTTTGAGTTTAGTATTTAGAGTTTAAGGTTTAGTATTTAGGGTTTACGATTTAGTATTTAAAGTTTAGGGTTTAAGGTTTAAGATTTAAGGTTTAGGGTTAAGCATTTAGAGTTTAAGGATTTATTATATAGAATAGATATTATATACTATGTATGTTTTTATAGAATGACTATTTGTTAATTAGCAATACTATTCACCTAAATAATAAATTCTTATTTGTTTTTTAAAAGTTTTCTCATGTTCAATGCAGAAAAAAATTATGGTATTTTATAAGATTGCAAACTTTAATCAATCACTAATGTGAGATTAATACAATACAATATTCTAATTTTCCGCAATCCATAAAGCTTTTCTTCTTTATATTTCTTTTTCAACACATAAATTTCTTGAACCCATAAATTTCCTCAACCAAGAAATATAGTATATAAATGTATTGAATTTCTAAATTTTCCTATTGATTTTGCAGAATAGTATAGAATAAAATAAATTGGCATATACTATACTATAACAATATATACAATATTTGGGTTTGGATTTAGTATTTAGGGTTTAAGGTTTAGTATTTAGGATTTATGATTTATTATTCAAGGCTTAGGGTTTAAGATTTAAGATTTAAGGTTTAGGGTTTGGATTTGTGTTTAGTAGTCAGGGTTTAAGGGTTTAGTATATAGGATTTAAGATATTCTATACTATGTAGGTTTATACAGAATGGATATTTGTTGATTAGCAATACTATTTACTAAATTAATAAATTCTTATTTGATTTTGTTATAACTTTATCATGTTAGATGCAGAAAAAAAATCGGGGTTTTTATAAGATTAGAAATTTTAATCAATCACTAATATGAAATTAATCCCATTAAAATTTTTATTTTTCCACAATCCATAAATTTCTTCTTCTTTCTATTTCTTTTTTAACCCATAAATTTTCTCAACCCATTTCATTATTTCTATTTCTTCTCTTTTACCAAAAATATATTATATAAATGTATATATTTATATATTTTCTTATAGATTTCACATAGTAATATAGAAAAAGATAAAATGTTATATACTGTACTATAATAGTTTATAAAATATTTGGGGTTGGGTTTAGCATTTTGGGTTTAAGGTTTAGTATTTAATATTTAGGGTTTAATATTTAATGTTTAGGGTTTTAAGGTTTTGGTTTTGGATTTGGGTTTAGTATTTAGAGTTTAATGGTTTAGTATATAGAAAAGATATTATATACTATGTATGTTTAAATAGAAAGACTATTTGTTGATTATTACTAATATTCAGCAGAAAAAAAATATGTTTTTTTCTATAAGATTGTAAACTTTAATCAATCGCTAATACAAAATTAAAGCTATATAAAAGATCAAATGGGGTATACATTATTTGTGGCACAACTTCTTCATCCCCACGCGCATGTAAGATTATTGTGGTCTACTTTTGAGCCAAAAAATCCATTTTCTTACGTCACTTTATTATATGGTTATTCACTATGTTTTACGGTGCAATATGGCTACTGACTTAATTCACTCTAAAATAAGTACATGATGTAAATAAAATTATCTATGCTTTTTATTTTTGTAGAGAATAAACAATCTTATAAATGATTAAACTGCAATGATTTTTACTTTTTAAAAAAAAAAATATAATATAAAAAGTTGAAATTTTTGTTTGATAAATTAAATTTATATTTAGTTAGTAAGAATTCAAATGTGTAGTTATTATATAAGGAGATAAAAACAATAAGAAATATTATTTTATATAATAAAATAGGTAAATAACCTGAGTGATATTATACTTGTTTTTTTTTAATTTTGTAGTGAATGAAAAAATTCTTATAACTGATTAAAATTTCTGAAATACTTAAAAAGATATAAGATAGCATTGAAAAATCGATATGTAGTTTGGTCTAACATAACAATTTATATTATATTAGAATGAATTTAAATGATTTAGTTATTTAAGGAAAATTAGAAAAATATGGCGATGGCAATTGAAAATTTATGTATATTAATATTAATAATCATTATTAATGATTAAGTATCATAATTACCTTATGTTTGAATTTTAAAACAAATTTTAATGTTTTTTGTATTATAATCTGTTTTACTTAATACATTATTAATAAATTTAAAATATTGATAAATTATATTACATTCTAAATCTGAATAACCAAATATATTATAAAATATATAATATATAAAGTTATGTAGATAAATCGTTACAAAATAATTTATTTTTATTGTAATTAATAAATATGAAATTGAAGAAGAATCATATTCTCAAATATTCTCAAATCATATTCGATAAATAAATATGAAATATATAATTGATATAAAGTTATTTAATTATATTAATCAAAAATATAATTAAGATTGTATAAGTAATGTATGAATTATTGAGTGGCATGCATTGTAATTAATCTAGTAATTTAAACCTATTTATAAAATTAATATGAAAATGCATATGGTGATGAGTGATGCCCCATCACCATGGTACAAATATAATTAACACATGAGGATAAGATTTATCTTATAAACTGATTCTCAAATAATATATAGGGGATGTTAAAGTGTCTTCAAATGTAAATAACTCTATGTTTTATATTAATATATTTTTTACGTTATAATGTTAAAATTATGATGGAGATGGAAGTGAGGTGAAGAAGAGAAGGTGTGCTATAAAATCTTATGAGATTATTCACTTGAGTGGTCATGTGATAAAGACCTCAGAGGAAACTGTATATGAACAGAAATATGTAAAATAAGTGGACTTTATTATTCAAAAAGTATTGAAAGACATCCACCTTAAACTTTAGGGTGCAAATGGATAACATGTTAGAGGATAAAATTTAGTAAAATTTATAATTCCTTTGAATTCCTACAAAGTTATACCAATTAAGTTGAATTTGTTGTCCTTTACCAGTTAATGAGATCCACATAATAAGTGAAGGAAAAGTTTGATTCCTCAAGAATTTGTTACTCTTCTCAAAAAGAGTGGAAAAATTGAGCAAAACAAAATATCAATTCCATTTTTTTCTGCTCATTTTGTTCCTCTAACTTTTTTTTCTTTGCAGCCATTTACACCTTTATATTAGGTTCATATCTAATATAGATAAAATAGTTGATCATAGAATATAATAAATTTTCATTCTAAATCCTCATATAAAAATGATAACACTAATATTTCTTATGTTTGTTCAAAGACAAACAAAATTATAAGTCTATGGGAATCTATCAAAGTGATTTTCAAAAAAAAAATTCTTAATACTTTTCTGGATAGTTTAAGTGATAAATCCCTTTAACACTTAAAATCGATCAAACAATTTGGTCTTGTTAAGAATCGAAACTATTTCTAAATCTTAACCAACTAAACTGAACCAACACTATATTAACACAAATGCATTTTCACAAAAAATACTATAACTTTCTTATACTCTCAAGAAACGACATCATTTAAAATATTGTGGTCAAAACATTTTTGATATGTATAAGTTTTTAGTGTTAAATGCCTCTTTCTCAACCATGAAAGGATGGGACACTTTTATCGTGAGATATCACTAAAAAATAGGGCTTGATATTAAAGAAATATGGCAGGAAAAGAAAAGAATTGAGAGGCTCAGAATTAGGTAGCCAGAGAAGAGCTCTCGAAAGATATGCGGATAAGATGAGTAAAGAAATTGAAGGCTCGTGTTTTTGATTTTATAGGCTCTAGTGAAAACGAACAGTTACCTTCATATCTGAAGTAAGAAATGTTCGAAAAGCTATGGACTAACTTAGCAATTAAACAATCTTGAGCCATACACCCTAAAAGACGACATAATGATAGTTGGTAACTACTACTTCAGGAGCAGACAAGAGGTAGTAGGAGGCTTTAAAAAACCCGGCCAATGTGCATTCTGAGGCCAGCATCGTGAGATAATTCGTGACTATGCAGCTTGCTAGAGTCCGCCATGTGGATCCATTTGGGGGAATCTCAACTAGTAATAGTGTCATGCTGGTCGCAAAGATGCCCGTTCTGATAAGTAGTAACAAGCAAAAAAGAGTATACAACCATTAGAGTAATGGAGAAACAATGATCGAGAAATGCAATCATAGACCAAAGACGAGGCAGAATAAGGAGTAAACCAGACCCTGCATGCCAAGAGTCAGCTAACAGGTGTAAGATAAGTACACTTTCTCCTAATTTTCTGCCTACTTGTTGAATACCTTCTAGGAGCATATTCTTTAATCATATATATCTTCTCGAGGTTCTTAATATCCAATCCTTTCGTGAGTTCAAGGACAATGTTCCCAACACCAGCTTGGAGCACTATGGATCGGTCCTTGGTGAATGGACCATGAGATAGGTCCATGACTTGATCTACTAGTTCCAACTGTGCGCCTTGGTTGAGAAAAGAGATCTCTCAACCAACTCCTGGTTCCACCCATGATTCAAGCCAAGGATCCGAGCCAAGACCACGCGATCGAGTAGTCTAAGGGACAACTTGCGAGGAACTTAAGGGTCATTTTTACCAGTTTATCGAACAAGCTGATTAGCTGAATTCTATGCCTTCTTTTCTACATTTTCATTTAATCCTTTTGACTTGCTTTCTTATAAATTGTAAACTTATCGATTTCAATAAGAACTCTTTGATCTTTCTTTCAATTTTAGAGTTTGTTTCTCTTTGTTAATTGTGAACATCGGGCTGTTGGCAAAGGGTACTTCCATCAACAAACCTCCTAAAGGGTATCGTGGTGAGTAATATCCTCGGCCTTAAGGAGTGGGAATATTAGGGGAATTATGCAGCCCTTAACGGTCCTATCTGATTCATCCCTTGGTTGTCTGTGCTAGTAGCCTCCAGTTCAAGCTTATCCATCACTTTTACCTCAAAGAGTGTCGATCCGGTCGAAGGGTCTATCAAGTGGTATCAGAGCCATTCTTTGTTGGTTTATTTTCTCATCTATCCATTAAAATTCTGAAAACACTTTTTTGCTTTCTATTTGTTGTACAAAGAAACCGAGCCATCCTAGCTTTAAAAAAAAGAAAAAAAAAGAAACGAGAAAGAAAATTCAAAAAAAAAAAAAGAGAGGATAGAGAAATCAAGGTTTGGTCAATCGGTTTCGAAAATCTTGCAATATTTCTATCTTTCTTCTTTTCTCTTGTTGTGGTTGGCAAACTTGCCAGTTGAATCGGTTTGCTTACGTAGAACAGTGAGAGAATGATCAGAGTGACCATTCAAAACTGAGAGCTAAACACTTGAGAGCCAATCTCTTGTTATTAGCTAATTCAGGTGTTTAAGTATTTTCAGGTGTTCCAAAGATGGCTGGAAATGGAAATAATCTTGTCGGAATCGGTTTAACTAATGCGCAACTAACCTTTTTAAATGAACAGTTTGTTCAGATGATGAATGCAGGGTTGAAAGGACTTCATAAAAGGCTAGACGAGTCCAGGAAGATCAACAAGGTCGGCAAAGCCACGTCTCTAGGAGAGCCCGGACCAGAGATAGAGTAAACCACTCGTAAGAAGAAGACGAGGAGGAGAATCGTATGGAGACTCGATCACTTCATACGATTCTATTAATATGCAGAAAATTCAAGCAGAAGAAAGCGTTAACGACGGCAGAGACCAAAGACCACCACCTAGTGTCGAGTATCTTGGGAATCATAAAACTCACGCCGGAGGAAATTGCTGCTAGATTAGAGAAACAAAACACTAGGAGAAATGCTGTTCAGATTACCACAGCCGCGAAATTGAATAGACTGACCAGAGAAAAAGCACAACAGAAAAATGAAGAGATTCCCCCTTTGTTCCAGCGGCCAAAGGAAAGAACACTCAATTGCTGTGAGTATGACCAATTTGCACTAATATTTGTATCTTTCTGACTTAAACTATGTGGTGAATGTTATTATATTTCAGTGCATCGAGTAGACTTCATTACAAAGAGTAGACATCATTACAAAGAGTATACTACATTGAAAAGAGTAGACTTCATTTAAGGAGAGGTTTCATTACAAAGAGTAGACTTCATTACAAAGAGTATACATCATTACAAAGAGTAGACTACATTGAAAAGAGTAGACTTTATTTAAGGAGAGGTTTCATTACAAAGAGTAGACTTCATTACAAAGAATAGGCGTCATTACAAAGAGTAGACTACATTGACAAGAGTATACTTCATTTAAGGGGAGGTTTTAGTACAAATAGTAGACGTCATTACAAAGAGTAGACTTCATGACAAAGAGTAGACTTCATTACATCTTTAAGTGAGTGATACAAACGGGACACAGAATAACTTTAAAAAAATTCTCAACTCCCTTGTCCAGAAACATTCGTCACACATCCCAGCATCCTTCATTTCATCATCGTACCAATAGAACCATTGATTGTACGGAGTACAACGGCAATTATACAATTTGGGAAGCAAGAAATTATCAAGCGCTTCCTCCTTTTCAGATAAGGCAGGCAGCAAAGGAGGCCAACCCCATCGAATTAGTAGGACACGGGTACTTACCGCACAGATAGATTTTCGGGTAAACCGAGATAAGTAAGAGGCATCGTTATGAGTTACCTCGCGTAACATTGCATATGTATACATAGCCAACACAGCTCCTCCATCAGCTGCCAGCTTCATCATTTCCACCAAATCCTCAAGCCTCTCAGAGTGGTAGTAGTCAAGAGCGCCATTCAGGAAAATCACGTCTGGATTTCTATGTGCGTAACACGCAGCAACGAACGCTGAACCCTCCCAGTGAAACGAATTACAACTGAATAGATTCGCGGATGCGTATACCGAGGGACGTTCTGAAACGTTTTTCAGTGTTTTGCAAGTTCTCTTCAAGTTAAAGAGATCTAGCAGAGAATTATTGGCGACGCGTTGGGTAATAAGCTCTTGAATCTCTGTTGGGATAGAGAGTAAAGATGATTCGACCATTCTTTCGGTTGTTTGATGAAACTGTAACTACTAAGGAAGAAGGCAATGAAAATGGTAAAGAAGATAATGAAACTGGTAAAAAAGTAAATGAGGAAAGAGAGCATTTATACTAATAGTCAAAACAACATGTACATATGGTAAGTGGAAACTAGTCGATATTAACAAAAGTTTAGTACTCCCTCCGTTTCATAAATAGTATCATTTTAGAGTTTTATTTTTGTTTCACAAAGAATGTCACTTTACATTTCCAATACAGTTTTGCTAATAAAATTCCAATTTAAACCTTGTTATATTAATGTATTAATTAGAATTAGAAATTTTGTTAAATGTATTTATGAGGGACACAATAGACTTTTTAATAGTTTTCTTAATATGTGTGAAAAAATGTATAATAACACTATTTGTGAAACAGAGGGAGTATTACTTAAACAAAGTTATTTATTACTTAGTAAACGAAACAACACGTACATAAAGGTAAGTATAGGCATCATTACAATGAGTAGACGTCTCGAATAGACTAATCGAGTATCTGACATGTAAAAAGTTACTTACGGCTGAATATTTATACTACGTCATAAATAAGGAACCGTTTAGTAGTTAATGGTCATCATTACGAAGAGTAGACTACATTTAAAAGAGTATACTTCATTTAAAAGGGTAGATTTCATTAAATAGAGTAGATTTCATTAAAAAGAGTAGACTTCATTACATAGAGTAGACTTCATTACAAAGAGTAGACTTTGGCATATAGAGTACACTTCATTACATCGGTACAAACGAAACATAGAAGAACTCTAAAAAAAATTCCCAACTCCCTTGTCCAGAAAAATTCGTCACACATCCCAGCATCCTTCATTTCATCATCGTACCAATAGTACCAATGATTGCAAGGAGTACAAGTGCAAGTATACAAATTGGGAAGCACGAAATTCTGAAACTCTACCTTTTTCGGATAAGGCAGGCAGCGAAGGAGACCAACGAAACGACACATACATAAAGGTAAGTATAGGCATAATTACAGTAGAGTATCTGACATGTAAAAAGTAAACTTCATTAAAAGAGCAGACTTCATTACATAGAGTACACTTCATTACAAATAGTAGACTTCGTTAAAAGAGTAGAAGTCGTGACTAAAAGTAGACTTCATTACAAATAGTATATTTCATTAAAAGAGTAGACGTCATGACTAAAAGTAGACTTCATTACAAAGAGTAGACTTCATTACAAATCCATAAGGAAGAGTAGACATCACTGTCCGGCTTCTCTCATCACCTATAACAAACATCAACCATGTGAACAAACAAAAATTGGGAACACACAAGAATACAACAGACCAATACAAACCCTGAAGGAGTGTAACTTACACAATGCGGTCGAGTATGTCCAGGTTGTCTGCAATTTGAATAACTGTAATGTTTGTGCAACTTTCTAGGTTTGGTCCCGTTCTTCCATGCCATTTCTAGCCAAGTTTTCCACCTCTATTTCTTCTGTCTCCCAGGAGCACGCTTAACAATTGGAAGAATAAGACTTGGAAAAGTTCCAGGTTTTGCAGTAGATGCGGATGCGGGAAAGATATTACCCGAGTATGTCATAAACAAATACTGAGCCGTATACATAGGGCATACAAGCGTAGAGAAATGAACATGCGCCTCAGTTGCAGCTGCAATAGCATGTGAACATGGTATTTTTTCCACATCGAAAACACCACACGCACACTTTCTAGCTTCCAGATCAAACATACAATCTCGTGTTCCACCCTTGACAAAGAAACGCCAACCGTCTATGCGTTCAACCGTCATCTTATCTGTATAATGTTGACGAATGGACAATAAATACTCAACACCGCGGCTATGATGAGTAGTGAGACTCAAAGCATATTCCCGCCTTTTACAATGCCACCTCGCTAACTTATATCGAATAAACTCAAGGAGAAACCATATGGGGAATCCTCGGGCTTGCTTAAATATAGAATTGATAGACTCTGCGATGTTATTTGTCTTTATGTTGTATCTAACTCCGGGAAAGTGAACTCGTGACCATAAACTTGGATCCGCATTCTCCAAGTATGTTGCAAGGCTGGGATTTACATGTCGGAGTGCATCCATATATCGGTTATAGTCGGAAACCGTATGCTCATAAGCAGCACCTTTCACCAAATACATGAGTTGGTTCCCACGAAAATGTGTGACAATGCTTTGTTGTAGATGGTAGTAACATATTCCGCATGTTGCCCAGGGTAGAACAGTGGTGCATGCTTTAGCTATGGAGGAGTGCCTGTCAGAGACTATGACAATCGAATATTCGTCTGAAAAACAGCCGCACAATTTTGTGAAAAATCACTCCCAAGAAGCATTGCATTCTGAGTCAACGATTCCAAAAGCTAATGGAAATATCTGAAAGTTGCCATCCTGCCCGGCCGCAACTAGCAGCACCCCTCCATACTTCCCAGTTAGATGAGTTCCATCAACCACAATAACTCGCCTCAAGTACCTAAAACCAGATATTGAAGACCTGAAAGATATAAACAGGTACTTGAACTGGTTCTTCTCATCATGTACAATGTCTGTGACACTTCCTGGATTTTCTTTCTCAATTTCATGCAAATAGGAAGGCAGCCTCTCATATCCATCTTCTGATGTACCCCTTACCATTTCTTGAGCATATATCAAAGCTCGGTAAGAAGTCGTATAATCCAGGTTCATCCCAAACATCGCCTTCATTGCATCTGTGATATGCTTCGGGACAATACCATCAATGATTCCAACGCGTTCTATGAATAGACTTCCAATATATTTCGGTGTGCGCTGTCTACGGATAGCTGCTCGGTCCGACATAGAACAAGTATGCGTCTTCACATACTTTGTCATCCAAAACGTGTTTGGTTCATTCTCACAGCCGCTCTAAGCTTCCAAATGCATCCACCCACATGACATTTTGTCACAAACAAAATCTTCGTTGACTTATACACTTTGAATGCAAATTTTAACATCACGGCCATTAAATTCAGCTCTGATATAAGCTTTTCTTTGCTAGGAAAGCTCTACATGACAAAAGTATTGTCAGACCAGGTGCCATTGGACAGTCCACCTTGAACACAACGACCCACAACATTAGGTGAGATATGATCCTCATCCTTAACATCATCCTCATCATCATCCTCATCTTTCACTTTCCCATAGTCACTGTAATCTACATCCAACGCATTACTCTCATCTTTTAGATCCGCGTCTACACCATCCGTCGCACCACACTCATGATCATTCTCACCGGCAATACCATTAACACCATCCGCATTATCATCCTCCATGTCACATGCTTCCATATCTTCAACATCATCATAATGCAAATCCTCCCCACTTCCCTCCACATCAAAATTCCCAGTATCCATGCTCCTTCTAGTTACACAAAGGCGCAAAACATGTTTTTTACCTAATTCGATAAAGCTCTTAACTTGTCTATTACTTGTCACATACGTAGGAGGGGTATCTATAGGCATTTGTTGAAGCATCACATTTGGTAACGGATAAGATAACTCCACAATATCTACTTTCTTGTCCACGCGGAAATCATCTTCTACCATTTGAAGAAGCTCACTGAGTGTACAGCCATCACGCAAGCTGAACATTCTCCCTCATTTGTGTTTATCCACGTCGAAATGCCAAGATTGATTTTGCATCATCCATACTCCGTAAACAACTGGTACATGAACCACCATTCTCTGTAAAAAAAAAGACAATCAAAGCACATTAGAAATCTAAGTACAAAGAGTATACTTCTCTATGAAGTCTAACGAGTAGACTCCAAATGACGTCTACTATTAGTGATCTAGTTGCAATATGAAACAAGAAAAATGATTCAGCAATGCATATAACAAATAAACATGTGAAACTCACACACAAGCAAGTAGGTAGGCTAAAGCCAACGCATGAACAAGAAAATCTTAAAAATTCGTTATAAATATGCTATAATTACAACTTTAATAAAATCATTACGGAGTAAACTTCTCTATGAAGTCTAACGAGTAGACTCTAAATGACGTCTACTATTAGTGGCCTAGTTGCAATATGAAACAAGAAAACTGATTCAGCACTGCATATAACAAATAAACATGTGAAACTCACACACAAGAAAGTAGGTAGGCTAAAACCAACACATGAACAAGAAAATCTTAAAAACTCGTTATAAATATGCTATAATTACAAATTTAATAAAATCATTACGGAGTAGACTTCTCTATGAAGTCTAACGAGTAGACTCCAAATGACGTCTACTCTCCCGGGTTACTTTTGCAATTGCCAATTAGCGAAGCAGACTTCACCAGACTGCTACTCGCCCGAGTAGACGTCTAGAGAAGTCTGCATTCATTAATTGGGAATTGCAAAAGTAGACTTCACTTGAAGTCTACTCCGAAAAATGGGTCAGTTTTGCAATTGACCAAACTTTGACTTTCCGAGTTAGACTTCATATCAGCAGTAGACTTCTTGGAGAAGTCTACTTCCTGAGTAGACGGCTAGTGAAGTCTACTCGTTTAGTTCTGGTGTTGACCAAATTTACGATTAAATTAATAGTAGACTACGATAGCAGTCTACTGCCTTCAGTAGACAGCTAGTGAAATCTACTATTTAAATGATATTAATGGTCAATGTTTTGATGTTTTCGTCAATCCCAAAAGTAACCTCAGTAGACGTCACCCGCAGTCTACTATAAAAGTCAAAATCTGGTCAAATGCAATATTAACTTCGCTTAAAAGTAGACTTCTCCGAAAAGCCCTCCTCTTGGTCAAATGCAAAACTAACCTGGCCACTACGAGTATGACGTGACCTATATTTTTTTCTTACCAAAGCAAAATAGTAGACTGCAAATGAATTCTACTCGCCAAATGGTCAAATGCAAAACTAACCTATGGTTTAACTAGTAGACGTCAAATGAAGTCTACTTCCGCGAAACAGATGGAAAAACCCAGAAAATCATGTTTGAATTACATGAATCTGGTTTTTAGCTTTGTCGACTGTCAAAAACTGTGAGGCTGACCACCACTAAAGAAACCCAGACTCTATGTATGCAAGAATCACCTACTATGCACATATAAACGGGTCTGAAATTTGGAAAAAATTTGAATGTATGAGTTTTAGAGATGAAAGTCAAGAGAAAATAGCGAAAAATGAGTTGGCGAACTCAAATAGTGAGTTTTAAGGGCTTAAATTACGGTGGGTAGAGCATTAAGAGCTTCAGATCTGGTTGTTAATGGTGGTTGGAAAAAGTGATGTCGATGGCATTTTCGTGAATAAGTGAAGAAGATGAGGACGTGTCTGTCTTTGTCATTTTCAAAATAAATCAAATATATTCATAGTAATGGCATTTTCGTGAATTATCAGATCTACTAAAGTTAGAAGGGAGACAATGTGGCATTTGTTGGAGAGAGAAAAATGGAGGGTTACATTTGCAATTGACGTCAAATTATACAGTCTTGGTGGGTAATTCATTGGTTCATCCATCTGATAAGAAGATTACATAAAACAGAGTATAATCTGGATAATAAAGATATTAACCACAGTGTTCTATTCAAACATGTAAATACAATCAGAGAGTCCGTAGGTGAAACTGTGTGGAATGAAATTAAGGAGCACCCAACTGGAATATCCGCCAAAATCTTTGAGAGAACCATTATATGGTCTGGTAAAACTGTCAACTACCTTCTATGCAGACAGTTAAGAGTAAGGAAGAAGGAGGTTTGGTTTCTCATTGGTGGTCAACCTATAGATTTGGGTTGAATGAGTTTGAGCATGTCACGGGTTTGGCCATACATCTGTTGCCTACAGAGCCATTTGAACCTGAAGCTGCTTACAGAGCGTTTTTCATAGATTGAATGTGCCTGCTGGAGAAGGTCCCACTTTAGATGAGCTTATTAATGGATTAGGTAAATGCCGGGCATGGCCACCACAAGACATTAGGCGTAAATGGATGGGGTGGTTGTTCCTGTTAGCAATTGGTATCCATGGACTTCATCACAGTCTAGAATACCGTTGGAATCTGCTAAAAGAGTTTTTGATGATGAAGTCTTGAATAATTATCCATGGGGTGGGTAGCATTTCAGTCTCTTGTTGGGTCTATCAAGACCATTAGTCATACCGGAAGGACGTACACCGCCAACGGTCTGGTGTACGCGTTACAAGCATGGACTTATGAATCTATCACATGCTTTGGAGCAGTTTTTGGTAACCCATCCGACGGGGATATGAGTCCTCTATTGCGATGGAAGGGAAACCGCACACGAAGAGATTTGGGTCCTGTCATTGATGAAGAAATCGAAAAAATGAAAAGGTAAGAGTTAAACTGAGTTATATATTATTATGAGTCATTAACGGTTGAGTTATTGTTAATTGATAGCTGAGTTATAATTAAATGTGACTGAGTTATGGACCATAAATGACTGAGTTGTATCACAATTGATGGCTGAGTTATGTTTTACGATGATTATTGTTTATTATATCTTATGTTGTAGGTGCGTGTGATGCATATGATTATTAGAAATGATAGAGATCTATATCATGAGTGGCCTGATCAACCAGAAGACCAAGAAACCTGATAATCTGATCCAAGACATATATGATGAGAGGTTTGTCCCAGGCTTCTGGGATCAGAAGATGCCTGAAAAGATGATTGAAAATAATAAGAAGAAGAAGAAAAAACCAGCTGATTTGGATGATTCTCATCATATCGCAAAGAAGCATAAAGGCTTGAAGGAGAAGGATGTTGATTTTGATGAATCTGTCGGGAATAAGAATGATGAAACAAAGGTAATTGATATGGTATATTGTGTTGATATTTAATGTTTGGTTAGTTTGGTTAGCTTGGTTATGAGTTTTTTTGTGTATCATGTGTTGCAGGATTTTAATAAGGAGCCAGATAATGTGTCGCTTAGAAAACTCATTATGGATATGGAGGCTAATTTCAGCTCAAGAATTGATAATCTTGCTACAAGCATGAACGGCATGTCTTCACAGCTAGAGAAGGTGGAGAGTGAATTGAAAGAGTTGAACAAGTGGAAAGATTCAAACCTTTTCCGTCTCCAGGATCTGTTGGCTATTAATTCATCCACACCCGTCGACTCATCCACTGTGGTTAAAAAAATCAGCCGTACCCGTCGACGCATCCACTCAGGGAAAAGATCCCGTCGACCCATCCCCGTCTACCTTTCCAGCGCCACCTATGAAATCTGCAAGTAGTCATCCTCTGGTAAGCTGACAGTGCCATACCTACGACTGATTTATCATTATATCGGCTGAATTAAAAAGCCATTATGACTGAGTTATCTTATTTTATTTGTAAATATTATATAGGGGAAGGATGCCAAAACTATTAAGAATGTTCAGAAGAACCTGACTACGAATATGGAAGTGGCTGATACTGATAATCTCATTGAGGTGGCTGTTGCGAAAGATGATGGTAAGAAGCATGATGGTTTTGTGCGGTCTCCTGTAAATTTGAGAAATAAGAAGACAAAGACAGCAGCACAGGAAAAAATAGCAAAAGCAGATGCCAATAAAGCTTTAAAGGATAAGCAAGCATTGGAGGGGAAACCGAAAAAAAAGGGTAGGGGAAGACCTAGAAAGACTGAAAATGTGAACAAATTAACTGTAATTACAGAGCGGAATGAAGAAGAGTTTACATCAGCTGATGATGCGCTGCATAATTTAGCTGCTGAAGCAGTTTCTGAATCAGTTTCTGAATCAGTTTCTGAATCAGTTTCTAAAATAGCTGGTGAAACCGTTTCTACTAAAGATGATGGTGTGGCTGAGATAACTGATGTAAAAGCTGGTGATGATGAACCACAGAAGATACTTGATGAAAAGCTGGTGATGATGATGGAAAAGACAATAATGATGAAGAAGTAGGAGATACCACACTTGATGTTATGGAGGACGACATGCGCATGATACCTGAGTCTGAGGATGATGAGGATGAACAGCTAAGGCTTAAATTGATAAGTGATCTCAGGATTCAGAGTGTTAAGCTGTTCATTAAGGTGAAATATACGAGTAAACTAAAAGATAAGCCAACAAGTGTTTTTCCTCATATTAGAGACGACGGACTGAAATGCATGAGGAAGAACTGTGAACCTTCATCCGCAATATATGATCCTATGGCACCTGTTGATCCGGATAGATTACTGAAACTGACGGAACACCTAGCACCGATGAAGTATGATCTTGTTCATTAATTTGTTAATTACAGCTTCTTGGTAACAATGTTTTAACATATTGACTTGTGTTTGTCTGTCAGGGGCATCAAATTGGGAAAGACTAAAGACCCTCGTGAGTTTTATAGGGTCATCATTCCCCGCGAAAGGCGTGGCCAGAGCCAACGTATGGATGGCTGGACGAATCTGTAAGTTTTATGGCTGAGTTATTATATGACTTATTATACATTATGGTTGAGTTATAATTTTTCGAAGTAATATAGGACTTGTGATTTATTTCGGCTGAGTTATACTAATAATTTTTATACGTTACATCTGAGATAGACGTATTATACATTATGACTGAGTTATGTTTTTTTTATTCCAGCATATCAGTGCGTACCTAAGAGTACTCAGACGTAGGTTGATTACAGAACCCTGCCCATATCATACCAACGGCATTGCGTTTATAGATCAGTACTTCACAGCTGCCATGATCCATGATTACCCTCAGTTCAAAATGAGACGAAAGCACTTCAAGTTTAACGGGACCAACTATGAAGCTTTAGCCAGAGGTTTGTATCTGGAAGATCAACAGTCTCGTAAGATGTGGCTGACTGATGTTTGGCATGTGTATTTCGTTGTACAAACCGGAGGTAATCATTGGTTGGCGCTGGACGTGGACCTGATTCGTGGCCACATTGATTGCTACGATAACATTGTGGATCCGGAGAAGAAATCACAAATTCGTGAAGATTGTAGGCCATTTAGGGAAATGATTCCGTACATGCTGAACGATGTATTTCCTCTCCCCGTACGACCTTATAGCTACAAGCAGTTTACTCTCAGATGGAAGAGTCCAAAGAATGTGCCTCAAAACGAGTGTCCCGGAGACTGCGGTGTGTATGCGCTAAAATACATTGAATGTCTCGCGCTTGGTGTTACATTCGATGGCCTCTGTGATGGGAACATTCAGGGTTTACGGGTTAAGATGGGAGCAGATATACTGGCGGAGGAACCTAAATTATACGAGGGATTTATTAAATAAGGAGGCACACAATATGTAATTTTATGTTTTATTTCTAGGAATGTTTATTAAGAGTCCCTTATATTTAGCTCAGCCAGTACGCATTATTAGTACTTCAATTAACAATATAAATCAGCAGTAATGCATTTGTGAATCAGCCATTAAGTATTATTAATAAATGAATGAACATTAGTTAACAATATAACTCAGCCACAATGAATCGATAAATTAGCCATGAAGCATTAGTAGTACATTAGTTAACAATATAACTCAGATATTTGCTGCCAAAACAAAGGTTAACAAACTTTGGCGCGAAACCATCAGTTAACACACGTAACCTTTCGCATTCCTCTCCGTATTTTCTCTATTTATATCAGATTACCCTCATATTGTTTGTCATTTTCACTATTTCTTTCTGTTACATCTTCTTATTGACATGGAAGTTGTTCCTCAAATTAGAAGTCAGTTTCACGGAGATGTTAAAGCGATCCTATACGCTGATGATCGTGAGAATCTCCCCCTTCTAAACCCTGGTGGTGGTTTTGGTATCAATGTTGACAAAACTTCTGCCACGTTTAAAGAGTTCGATTTCAAACTATATTGCGCCATCCCAAATATCCTGAAAGACAATTGATATATACGCAACCTTTCGTATTCGGTGAAAAGGAAATTTGCCTCGTAAACATAATTTGCAAACGTAACATTTCGCCTTCCTCTCCGTTAGTTCTCTATTTATATTAGATTACCCTAACTTTTCATCTCATATTCGGATCTTATTCTCCCTGTCTCATATTGTATCTCATTTTCTCTATTTTTATCTGTGTTACAACTTCTTCTCGACATGGACGTTGTTCCTTCCATCAACAGTCAGTTTGAGAAAGAGGTGGAAGCGATCCTAAACGCTGCTGGTCGTGAGAATCTTCCCGTTCTAAACCCTGGTAGTGGGTTTAATTTCAATGTTGACAAGACCTCTAACACGTATGAAGAGTTCGAGGTCACATTATCTGTCGCCTTCAAGGAGATCCTGAAAAACAATTGGGTGCATGTGTGGCCGACTTATCGTAACATTCCATTCCATTATAAGAAAAAATGGTTTTTCACACTCGCGGTAAGCACCGATATTTCCCTTGATAGTAAGCAAACTAAAAACTTATTTTGACTCTTATGAATCAATATTTTTTTTTTCTGTGTAGCGTAAATAAACGTGGGATCCGAAACATACATTAACGGTTTGGAGGCAGTTTAACTTGACGGCTCGATAAGTATACGTAATAGAAATTCAAGATATCAAGTACAAATTGCGTAGTTTGGGCGATAAGCCCGAATGGATGAATATGATAGTGTGGAAAGATTTGTCAGACATGTTTAGTGAATTAGGTTATTTTTATTTTTGACAATTTAAGGGAATGTATCTGAAAATAAACATATGTGTTAGTTCACCCATGTCTTTCCACAAATGACTATTGGTTTATTAAATTAACATTTGTGGTAGTTCACTCAGCCGTAATGCTTTGATAATTAAGTCATTAAACAATATTGGTTTATTAAATTAATTATATCTTAGCCGTTACAACAATAGTGTCGAAATATTTTCTTGCGTGTCTATGTATAATCAGCGAGTTCGGTATGATAACTCAGCCAAACAGCGAATTCATTATGATAGCTCAGCCATAACACGAATTCAATATCATAATGCAGGCAACGATTACGTTTTCAAACGTTGTAGACAGATGCCACGTCATCGATAAGGTGAAGGTTCATTGTGGAATTACCAAATTAGACCGCAGCCGTATAGCTGTGATAACTCAACCACGCCAACAGATTCTCTCAATATAACATATGTTACTCGATTCCTTCGACTTAAGATGATAACTCAGCCAGACCACGAATTCAATAAATTTTGAATTTTTTCTTTTTATTATTCTGAATTAAACTTTTTATTTTATTTTATTCTACAACGATGTAATAATTACTCCAGTGCAGTGAGTTTATTATGCGTGTGGACGCTTAATGATCTTGGTGTTGTTGTTCCCCATAAACACGCTTTTCCTGCAAAGAAAATATAAATTCAAAAAATTCCCCTATTCCCCAAACGAAAACTCGATCCGCTTCACAAATCCCAATAAGAATTTTTGTTCTGTGAACAATATCGACCAACAGATTCTCTCAATATAACACATGTTAGTCGATTCCTTCGACAAAGGTTAATCAGCCGTCTCGTTACGATAACTCAGCCAAACGACGAATTCACTAAATGTGAGTATTTTACACTTTCATGTACAAACCAAGTTAGAATTGCCATTTCTATGAAGATTACCTGATAAATATCACTAAGTTACCTCATGTTTGTGCATTTTCAAACCTATCCAGCAAAACTATATAACACATATCCTAACCCTAAACCATAAACCCTTACATTGTCAAACCCTTTTGTGCTTTACTTGGACAGCTTCACGAATTATACTTTCTTTCATGATATTTCCTTGGTAGCGAATGGCTGTACATCTATTGTCAATAGTATAATGAACATGAATATAAGAATTGTATTTAAAAATTTAAAATAAAACTTAATTGATTATTATTTTGAAATAATAACTCAGCCGACTTAAGATAATAACTCAGTCACGTAATAACTCTTTTCCCTAAGCGATGCAAATCCTCAGTAATTATAGCGAATAGACTTATAGACTCATGGTGGAAGTTACATATATCTGTACCCATATACACCTTTTCGTGGTAAATAAATGAGTCGTATACAACCTTTCATATCACACTGCTTAACCATATCTCTTACTTCAATTTTCTTTTTTAAACATAAAAAACACCAATGGATTTCTATAGGCTATTTTGCTTTATATGTTATTTGTTCGTATATTGAAGTTTTATGTACGGTTTTATGTCAAAAGTATATATTACGGATGAGTTATAATTGTTCCAGCTGAGTTATAAGACCTTGACGGCTGTTTAATGAAGTAATGTACATGATGAGTTATGAAAATAAATATATTTAATAATTATATTAAAATAAAAACGTCGCATCCGAATAAAATATAACAAATTCATTTGACGATGATGTATATGAGAAAATTGAAATCATATTAGAAAGATATATTTGTAAAACTTCATTATTGTCAAAATAATAACCCGATTAAATAAAAATTGATTATTACAGTAAATAATAATGAGAATATTGACTAAATTGGAAACACGATTCACGAAAAGGTAATATATGCACTTCCAAAGTTCTTAATTTTTTCTCTTCCCAAGCGAAGCATCCGAAACGTCGTGTCGTTCTAGAAGCGACGTTTTTGCCCTCTACATAATTACTTCTGATTTTTTCTCTCTTTCGTGCACCTAACCCTTTTACAAACCCATTTTCGTTTCAGGCAATACATCAACTGTGGTAAATGGACGCATCCGGTTCCGGTTCTGGTTCAAAGAAGAGCAATTATGGTGAACATGATGCGAGGGTGGCGATGTTTGAACGAGAAACAAGGTTCAAAGCGATAATCAATATGGTGAAATTAACAATGAGGGAGACAGAAGAATCACACCGGTTAGATATCATATACCATGAGAAGATAGCGGAACTTGATCTGTTAGAGACGTTGGATAAACCTGGATTAAACCTGAAGGAAGAGATCCGTCTGGCGCGTGAGGAGGTGAAGTTGGCGGGTAGGAAGAAGGATGCTTTCAAGGTGTCAGAGATGAATTGGAAGAAATTGGGGTATTGATCTGCGGATTACTACTGTGTTAACGCAGATTGAGTTTTTATTGCTTTTTAATTCGGTTGTTGTATTTTGGTACCTTAATAGTAGTAGTACGGCTGAGTTATGATAGTTTTGGCTGACTTATATTACACCCATTTGTGACTGTTTTATTTAAGTATTGTGGCTGAGTTATAATTTATTGAAGTAGTCGTAAAACTTTATTAGTGTCGAAATAATAACGCGATTAAATAAAAAATGACTTTAACTTTGAGAATATATATTAATGAGAATATTGAAAATATTGGAAACACCACATAGGAAATGTAGTATTTTCTCGTTCTCCCGGTGATGCAGTAGTAAGACAATTTTCTATAATGTTTGAAGTCAAAACTACATATTAAGGTTGAGTTACAATGCTTTTAGTTAATATTCAACCTTTATTTTTGCTGATTTACAGTAACAACTCCGTAACTCAATCGTAACTATTACGTATATTTATACCGCTAAATACGACATCGTTAATTTTTAAAATTTGTTTATTTAAGTTTCGGATGTTTTGCATTATTATGAATTAAAATAATGTAAGAAACGTGATAACTACTGAATTTAATATGTGTGTATACACGTATTGTTGAGTTTCCCAAGGATTACTCCAGTGCAGTGAGTTTAATATGCGTGTGGACACTTAATGATCTTGGTGTTGTTGTTCCCCATAAACACGCTTTTCGTGCAAAGAAAATAAAAATTCAAAAAATTCCCCTATTCCCCAAACAAAAACTCGATCCGCTTCACAAATCCCAATAAGAACTTTTGTTCTCTGAACAATATCGACCAACAGATTCTCTCAATATAACGCATGTTAGTCGATTCCTTCGACAAAGGTTAACTCAGCCGTCTCGTTATGATAACTCAGGCAAACCACGAATTCAGTAAATGTGAGTATTTTACACTTTCAAGTACAAACTAAGTTAGAATTGCCATTACTATGAAGTTTACCTGATAAATATCACTAAGTTACCTCATGTTTGTGCATTTTCAAACCTATCCAGCAAAACGATATTACACATATCCTAACCCTAAACCATAAACCCTTACATTGTCAAACCCTTTTGTGCTTTACTTGGACAGCTTCACGAATTATACTTTCTTTCATGATATTTCCTTGGTAGTGAATGACTTTACATCTATTTTCAATAGTATAATGAACATGAATATAAGAATTGTATTTAAAAATTTAAAATAAAACTTAATTGATTATTATTTTGGAATAATAACTCAGCCGACTTAAGATAATAACTCAGCCAGACCACTGTTCAAACGTGATAATTACTGAATTGACTATGCGGATAGACACGTAATGATGGATTGTATTTCCCAATATACACGCTTTTACTGCAAAGAAAAGACAAAAATAAATCGACTCATACCAAAAATAATATTCACTACCCACTAAAAAAAAAAAAGTCCCAATTCAAAACCTAAGAAAAAATACTCTCAATTTTGTCGATTAATTCTTTTTATTTCTCTATTCGTCTCAACTAAAAAATGAGTTCTTGGTCCGAGTCATCAGTCGTACTCAGTGACCGTGGATTGCCGTCGAAGTGTGTGTGTGGATTAGGTGTTACGATTTTTACAGCAAAAACTCAAGACAATCCTGGCAGACCGTTCTTCCGTTGCGAAAGTAAGAAAGATGCAAACTTGTGGACAAATAAAAAAGATGTAAGTAGATTATTTTGGTTCTTGATGTTTATGTGTGTTATTGTTGCTTTATTCAATCTCGTTTATTTGTTATGAAATAAGGTCACTTATTTAAGTGGGTTGAGGATGCGGTGTATGAAGAGGTTGAAGATGCATTACCAAAACTGGAAATTTTGGTAAATGATATCACAAACGTTAAGTCAGAGGTAAGTGCTGTTTTGCAAGAACTGCGATATGATGTAAAGTTGAGTAAACGTGAAATCGGCAAGTGCAAAGTGTGGTTGAAAGTGTGCTTTGTCTGGCTTTGTTTTCTGACGATTGGCATTGCTTACCTACTAGCTGGTAAAGAAAAGGAAACAAATTCAATGTTGTTTCTTGGCTATTAGTATTTCAATGTTTGTTAAACTTGTTTACATCGGTTGTAGTTTATGTTTATGTTTAGGGTTTATTTTAGGTCAATCTTTCTTATGTTTATGTTGTTTCTTAACAAAATGGGTTGTAATTTAAAAAAATATCTCGGCCGTAAAACAGAGTACTCAACCGTGAAAATAAAGTAACTCAGCAACCGTAAAACGGAGCAGAGTAAATCAATAATACCATAAATTATTATGATTTAACTCAGCCTTTCGTTATAATAATTTCCGGTCTGACCTATCGTGAACAAAATAATAACCCGATTAAATAAAAATTGATTATAATATTGAAAATATTTTAATGAGAATAGAGACAAAGTATTATATACACGATATACAGAAAGTATTATAGGCGGTTAAAGCTATTGATTTTCTCTTTTTCCCAAATCGATGCAAATCCTCAGTAATTATAGCGAATAGACTTATAGACTCCTGATGGAAGTTACATATATTTGTACCCATATACACCTTTTCATGGTAAATAAATGTGTCGCATACAACCTTTCATATCACACTGCTTAACCATATCTCTTACTTCAATTTTCTTTTTTAAACATAAAAAACACCAATGGATTTCTATAGGCTATTTTGCTTTATATGTTATTTGTTCGTATATTGAAGTTTTATGGATTGTTTTATGTCAAAAGTATATATTATGGATGAGTTATAATTCTTCCGGCTGAGTTATAAGATCTTGACGGCTGTTTATTAAAGTAATGTACATGATTATGTTAAAATAAAAACATTGCATCCAAATAAAATATAACTAATTCATTTGACGATGATGTATATGAGAAAATTGAAATCATATCAGAAAGATATATTTGTAAACTTCCTTATTTTCAAAATAATAACCCGATTAAATAAAAATTGATTATTACAGTAAATAATAATGAGAATATTGACTAAATTGGAAACACGATTCACGAAAAGGTAATATATGCACTTTCAAAGTTCTTAATTTTTCTCTTCCCAAGCGAAGCATCCGAAACGTCATGTCGTTCTAGAAACGACTTTTTCGCATTCTACATAATTACTTCTGATTTTTTCTCTCTTTCGTGCACCTAACCCTTTTACAAACCCATTTTCGTTTCAGGCAATACATCAACTGTGGTAAATGGACGCATCCGGTTCCGGTTCTAGTTCAAAGAAGAGCAAGTCTGTTGCAGATGATTATAGTGTGAAGGTGATGAGCAGAGCACAAATGTTGAAGTAATCGATATCATAAAGGCCATAATTAGAGAGAGAGAAGAAGCACACGAGTTGGATAAAAAATTCATCTAGAAGCTAGCGGAACGAAATATGTTAGAGAGAGTGAAGAAGCCTGGATTTAACATCGACAAAGAGATCCGTATGGTGGAGGAGGAGTACAATATGGCGGGTATGGCGATGGGCGCATGCAAGGGGACAGAGTTTGATTGGGATGAATTTGGGGTCTCGGAGGATACGAGCTCAGATGATGAATGAAGAACGCTATTACGTAGTTTAATGTTTTTGAATTTCCTAGTAGTTTATATATTCTGATGTTGTCTTCATAAGTTATTTCTAAGTTATTTCTTATTACTTTTGCAATGGTTTCGTGGCTGTAATTTAACAAATAACTCAGCCGGTAAATGCGTTTACTCAGCCAAATCGATAAATAACTCAGCCAAACCACAAATGAATTTCCGTTATCTAATGGAAAATTACAAATATGTTAAGTCGGCCAGGTCGTTATAATAACTCAACCAAATAAACCGATCATTATATATTCCGAATTAGTTATAACACACGTCACGGCTGATTTATGGAAGGCTGATTTATGGAAGACTGATTTGTAACACAATTAAAAATATTTTGACATGATATGTCACGATTGCAACATGAACATCCCAACAATACTACACTGGACAAGTCGTTGAATTATGCCCAACTTGATTACATCTTGAGCATGCGTGTTGCTTCCTAGGGCGTTTATTTCCAATAGCAACTTCCAACGATGATTTAATCCAAATTTTTTTGGGCCTTCCTGGCGGGTTTACAACAATCGGAGGTAGGCACGGTTGGTTAATTATAGGTTGAGGAACATGTATCGCCGTATCTGAAGGCATGATTGGACCAGCGTATGCTCTAACCAAATGGTCGGTCGTGTAGTGAGGACTGCACAGGCCTATACGAGACACACCCGTATGCTCTGCAGCTGCGATTGCATGGATGCATGGTATTTTTTCGTGGTTGAAACGACGACAAGTGCAGCTATTTGTATGCACATTTACAACCTCCACCAAAGTATGAGTTCCATTTGTGACCTCTACACGTGAAGCATCAATCGGTTGTAGATCCAAAAGTCTTGCTGCGGAGACACGGCGCTAGTAGAGAAAAAAATAAACAAATGACGTTAAGGCTGATTTATGAAAATAATGTCTGACTTATGTAAACGATTACAGCTGAGTTACCTGTAACAGTTTTTCAACACCGCGTGAGAGCGTTGTGTGCTGCGAGTTTGCATCCTCTCTGCGTTCAGCAAACCATATAGTCATCATAAGCCGAATCGCTTCTAACAGTCGAACTATGGGAAGATTTCTAGCACCTGACAGTGCATTGTTCATTGATTCCGCTATATTCGAAGTCATTAAATTGTATCTGTTACCCGGGAAATGAATACACACCCACAGTTTGACATCAGCTCTTTGGAGGTATCCATGCAGTTCAGGATGTTTCTCTGCAATTTCATTGAACGCAGCATTGAAATCAGCAGCTCTAAAACACCTTGCCGCCTGTTTCACCAGACGGAACATATGTTTTCCTTTGAATTTCACCACAATATTCTTATGCAGATGGTAAGTGCAAATTCCACGAGAAGCCGACGGATACACCTTGCCAATTGCTTTCCCTATTGACTTATGTCTGTCCGATATTATAGCAAGATTCCGATCGTCAGGAATAACAACTTTGAGTTGCGTAAAAAACCACCGCCAAGACTCATCATTTTCGGTGTCAACAACACCGAAAGCTATCGGGAAAATCTGAAAATTACCATCCTGAGCTAGCGCTGTTAGGAGCTTCCCTTTGTAACTACCATGTAGAAACGTACCGTCGACAACAATAACTTTGCGCATGAATTCAAACCCAGCAACACTCGCACCAAAAGAAAGGAACACGTATCTGAATCTTGCACACTCATCAATTTGGAGTTTTGCGACTGTACCCGGATTTGCCCGTTTTATCATGTATAGATAAGAAAGCAATTCTTGGAAACTACTCTCAGGAGTCCCCTGATCGAGCAGCCTTGCGTGTCTTAGCGTCCTATATGACTTCCAGTAATCCATCTGTTGAAACCAGCATAGTAATAAATCAGCCGAAATATATACCTAACTCCACCGTAAAGTAACTATAAGTCAGCCATATGTATATATAATAAATTCGCCATAATGTAACTATAATACAGCAATAAGTCAACCATAAAACACTATATAAGTCGGTCGCATACAATCTCTTACCTTTATACCAAATATCTTATTTATGAGTACTCCGACGCTTTTAGGTTTAACGGACGGACCAAAGTCACCAAGATAGTCTCTGTAAAGATCTCCCAGAATTTTATATGTTGATTGTCGCGATCGACGAGAACGTTCCGTCACAGAACATGTGTGTTCCGAATCGTATATACGAACATAAAAATCTGGCTCATCAACATCCTTTGTAGATGCACGAACTTTCCAAAGACAATCATCCAACCACCACTTGATAACCACTACATTCTTATTTGATTTTGGTACCCTAAAATCAAATCCATCCCTTACTGCAAGAAGTTTTACTACAAGTTCCAACGCGTCTTTGCTCCAGTATCGTTGTCCTACAGCTAGGTGTAGGGAAGACATCTGCAAACTTAAAGCTTCCGAAGTCCCTTTTGCGCCGGTCGTTACAGCTGCCAAATTCCCTATTGATCCGGTCGTCTCACTGTTGTGAGGACTCTTCTTTGGAGTCAGATTTGGTGAATCCTCGTTTTTTTCCAGCGGCTTGCCGTATACAGTGAAATTTTCGTCATCCGATGACTCACCATCGGAATCGTCGAAAACATCAAATCGGCTTGAAAATTCATCATCTTCTTCTTCGTCGTCTGCTTCTCCGTCAGCTACATTCACTTTTTCGGCAGCTTCATCTGCTGCTTCGATATTTTCACTATAATCAATGCATACACCATGAAAGCTTGAGTCTAATGTTGAGTCGGGACTGATTTGTCGTTTCATCTTCCCTCTCGATCCGTCCGTCCGACTAATTTCGCACATATCCGTAAACTCCGCACAGAGTTGTAGTCTCTCGACTTTGACTAGGCTTATAACAGATTCCAGCTGCCGATGGTTGGATAAATAAATTGGTGGACTACCAGGAGACATATTTTTCATAGCCTTGTCCGATAACATGTAGCTCAACTTTACCTGATGGCTCAACACATTGAGTTCGTAGTCATCGAGAACCAAATTTTCAACCTCGCATAGCTTTGTTGTTGCATGTAGCTGCACAAATCTAGACCCTCGATGATCGGCGTTAAATACAAATTGGTGTTTCTTTACCCAATTACTCGAGACTACCATTACCGGAACCGAATCCATCATATATCGGAACAGGGTGAACGAAAATCAAGAAGAAAGAGGAAGAGGATGACAAATTGGATCTCTATCGATGTAAAGGACAGAGTGAAGGAACAACATATATGAGATTGTAAGAAGACGACGTTTCGTATTTATCTTGATGATGATGACGTGGAAATATGCATCCACGTCACTGATGTCATGTGCAAGTCAGCCACCAAACGAACAAGTAAACAAATTGTCTTAAAACAGCCATCAAATAAATATTAAATCAGCCGTAACATGAATGCTATTTCAGTAAATAATAAAGTTAAAATCTGCTGCCAAATTCAGCCGTTTCATGTCGTAACTCAGACAAAAAAACTTTAACTCAGCCGTGACGTAAGTAAGTCAGCCGTCAAAGCATACTATGGTAGTAATTAATCTTTCACTAATAAGTCAGTCGTAAACTGGCCGAGTTTTCATTAATAAAGTAAGTTAGCCGTGAGGAAGAGAAAACTCAGCCAACCAGCCAAAGTTAACTCAGCCATAACCAGACAATGACTCAGCGAAATGTTGACAACTCAACCATCTGGATATAAATCAGCCATGTTGTATAGCTGGGTTATGCTCGTAAGTCAGCCGATGTCCTATAACTCAGACAGATTTTAATAAGTCGGCCGAAACCACTGGATGGATTATACGTGTAAGTCAGCCGTTTACTAACAACTCAGCCATTTTATTTAAACCAACCGTAACATAACTTAACTCTGCCGTCATTTGATGTTGCGGCTGAGTTCATTAATACACGTCAGCGGTATCTGACGTGGCAGCATGTTTTTTCTGAAAAGTAATGGCATTCCTTGTAATTACGTTTTTTCTTATTACATGTAACAGGGGCACGCTGGGTATGAAAAATATGGGTGAAATATGACAGTAATAATAAAAAGTTTTGGATGGTTCCCGTCATATTACATAATTTGTAGCCCAGGTGAGTAAGAGTCCCTTAAAAAATAGATAATCAAATCATCAACAGGAAAAAATATTAGTTGTAATTTTTTTTTTGTCTAAAAATATTAACCAATAAAAATGGGATATGTACAGATTTTTACCATTTCTAAAAACTTTCTATTAATAACAGGTTCTTACATTTTTTATTTATAATTTTATGAAATGCAATAATTTTTAAGTTTTATAAAATATAAAATGTTAAAAAATTTAAACAAAATAAATTCTATTTAAAATATTATAATTTTGAAAATTATATTTTTTTTGTTCTTAAGAACCTCAAATGAAATTATACCATTGGAGTCATACAATTTTAATTACTCTTAAAGAGGTTTTTATCTTAATAATTTTTAAAATTTATAATTAAAATAATGCTAAGAACCCATGGAGATGGTGTAAGAAGCTTAATGTAACATTTTTAGACTATTTTTGCAATTTCTCAGCTTATTCTTCCATAATTAATTAGATCATTTTAAATATAATGTTACAGTTCAAAATTTTAGTCATCTAAAAATATTTTAAACCAAATATGATGGTCAGACTTTTATGCATTAATATAATCCGCGTTATTAGTTAAATGCAACAAATGCAATAAATACTATTTGATGAAACTAAAATTTGGTCAACGACTAGATGTTTGGAGTTTAATTGCTTTTAAATCGATAATATCACAAAACATTACCAAAGTGAAATTCTTCTCGTCTCTTTGAACAAAAAAATTGTTAACATATCTGTAGTCCAATTTTCCTATTTTTAAACAAATATGGCTTCAATTGGTAACCACATTTTAGAAGAAAAATAATGGTGAATTTTTTTTTTCAAATTGTACACCAATTAAGATGAAGTAATTTTATTGTTCCTCAAATTGTTTACTATTTGAGAAAAAAAAATTCTATAATTTTTGATACATGAATCCTACACAGTTTTTCATTTTTCATCATATCTTGAGGAATGAATGAAAAAAAAAATTCTCCTTAAATTTGATGAGAAACAAAAAGAACAAAAATCCATTCGATTTAAAAAAAGAAAAATCATTTTATCAAATGAAATTTTGTTCATATTTTTTTTTCCTATTCATTATGATGTCACCAATCGAAACTTATATAATTAACATATTGAGACATATTTGAAGGTATCCACTAGGATTAAAATAAAAGTGAATCTTAGAAATTAAAGATATATTTTCAACCAATTGAAAGAAAAAAACATAAATTCAAAATAGTTTGTCAAAAAATTTCTCTGAACTGAGATAACAGATAACAGACAACTCGCTTATTAATTAATTGAAAACAACAACATGCATAGATTCATAACTCGGGTTGGTCCAAATGAAATCCCTTGGATACAACAAATGGGTTTAATCCACCATTCACCAAGTTCATAAACGCCCAGATCACTCATCACCACCATGGTGGCTTCCACCATCACCGGAGCTGTTACTCGCGGTGGCTGCGGTTTTATTCTTAAGAACAAACCTTTTGCAGTAGAGAGGACGCCCCTCGACATTAAAGATAACCTTTTCTTCGTTTCCCATCACAAGGTTTGGTATTTCAGAAGTTCTGAACACCACTCTCCCATACCAAGGCTGCCCCCTTTTACTGTGCAGATACACGATATATAGGTATGCTCTTGTGACAAAGCATTTACACTAACAAAAAATTATTGTCCATTAATAGATTTAGAGGATTTGGGCATGAATATATGTTCCTTGCCTGTTAAAAAAGTTGAACACCTGGCTCTCCGTGAGGGCGTTGCCATTGGACAAAGTCTGATAAAGACAATGTTGGTCGGGGTAAACGGGTTTGAACTCTGGCGCATTTGGATTCATGGCTTCCCTGTCTCTCTCTCTCCTTATTCGCTCTCCTTTTATACAACAAGATATGTGTACACAAATGTGAGCTACCTAGTCTGTATATATACATAGCAATGATGGGGTACGTAAGGAAGCAACGATTGGGGTTTTAGAAATAGTCATTTCACTTTAATGCATAAATATCAGAAACTTTAATAGCTTGTAAAAATATTTACTCCACATGCGGTTGACCGTACTCTGTTTTAAGAGAATATAAAATTTTTGTTTTCTTTTATTATAGAAAGTTGACAAATACTTAAATGGTAAATTTAGTTACTAATTGATCGTGATAGTGATAAATTTGCCAATCAAGCAAATTTTGAAATGTGTTAATTATTATTTTTCAACTAGATAAAATAAAATAAAATAAAAATTATTTTTTATCTCAATTTATAAAAAAATAAATTTAATGTAACACATGTCAAAAAATAAAACTAGGAATATGAAAACATAATAAATTTTAATTAGAAAGAATATATTAATAGATCTTATAAACATAATAAAATATGTTTTTAAATCTCAGATGATTCAAAACCATTAATGGAATTTAAGATACAGTTTGAACTGTAATTATACAAGTATCATTGGTAACTTTCCTTTTTTAATTCGGAAGATTTATAAAAACTTGGTAATAATTTTAAACAATTCAATTAATTGTTTCTAATATCACTTTTTTGCAATTCCACTTTGTTTGAGAACTATGCAATCTGATAACATCATGGTCATTCACTTAATTAAATCTTACATTTTAGTTTTTATTTAATTTGACAACTTGTTGTTACATTAATTGTTTTTGCAATTCCCACATGACCAGACGATCATTCATTTATTCATTAAATTGTAAGCAACAACAAATTTAATCCAGAAACATAGATTCATAACTCGGCTGGCAAATTAAAAACCGTTTGATGGATACAACAAAGGGGTCTAATTTACCACCATCACTGAGGCTGGTACTCGCGGTGGCTGCGGATTTGGTCTTCGGATTATCAAACCTTCTGCAGTAAAGGTGACGCCCCTCCACATAAACACAAACATTTTCCTTGTTTCCCAGAAAAAGGCCTGGAATGAGGGAATGCTTGAACATCACTTTCCCAAACAAGGCTTGTCCCCTTCCTCCCCTAAGCCTGTACACAAAGACTTTCTCCACATACGGTGTGTAGATCCTGACCATCAAAATCATCATCACCATCATACATACATACATAAATACAACAAAGAACCAATTGGCTAACATAAAACATGTAACCTATTATCACCAAAACCCGTATGATGAATCACCAAGTGTGACAAGTAAGACATCCCCTAACGCATATTTTCTTTGGATCCAGAGGAGATAATGAAGTGGTATACTATATGTGACTTTTTATCTGGGATATCTAGTGTAAGGCATATGATCATCTCCAGGCCCGGCCCAATATAAAATCATGCCTAAAGCAAAAAAAAAGAGAATGTTATTCAGGGGAATTGAACTTGTATTCTAAGTCCTAAATCACATGGCTGCTACCACTACACCACTTCATTATTTTCTAAATTTGATGCCCCTTAAAAGTTCAATATATATTAGCGCCTAAAGCCCTTGCTTGTTGGGCTTTAGGTCAGGACCGGCCCTGATCATCTCTCAGCGTACTATAGAGGTATCTTCTATGTGATGCATGCATAACAATTAAACATACTTTTGATTCTAAACGATATATCCTTATCTTTCTTATTTCAGGTCATCTAACTATATTCCTAACTAATTTCCAAATTAGATAGCTAATATTGTTTGCATGCTGTGTTTGAATCTTTCTCCACGATACAGTTGTTGACAATCTTCCTTGAGAGCTGCCCAAATCATAAAGACCTCATCTTGGTAAGCTTCTGTTGGAATCTATGATTTGATTTAAGAACACTATTTTACAACTCCGATCAATATTTCCAAATGAAAAAATGAAAACAAGAGTGATAACTTAAACTGGCACCAGTTATAGCCTTGTGTTGGTGCCAGCTTCTTCTTGGAAATCTTACTGGAAAAGATTTGGTATATGTCTGTGTTTTGTCTAAGTAACAATGCAATAATAAAACCAACTTCTTCTTTAGTTTGCATCTATCACGCCAAAACCACCAACTCCGGAAAAAAAAAACAGCCATGTCGACGGAGCCAAACCAACCACAATTCCCTCAGGTGTCCATAAGTGTCGTCAGTGGAGAGCTGAGCCCGATCGGAGGGTTCTTGGCTAATTTAACCAAACACTAGAGACGTTCATGAGTTGTAAAGAGATCAAAGTCTTCATAGATGATGTGGCCATAAAACCTAGCACCAACCGAAGCTCACACAACATGGACCCGAGGCCACACAAGGAGGTCAGGGAGGCTAAATCAAATTCGGCTCAACCAAATGAAGTAGGATTGAAGATTCATCAGCCCATAATATGTTCTAAGAAGAATGATCAAGCCATAACCCAATTGGCACGATTACATTTGGAGTTGGTTCACAAACTCCCACCCGGAGTCTTAACCGAGCCATGGAAGCTGCCCCAAGGAGAACTAGCTCAGGCCAATCACGTCAGACTTGATATTCATCACCAAACCAGCTATTTGGAAGAATTGGATCAGGAGAAATCGGCCCAGGTTCGATTTGGTCCAGGAGTTGTTCATTGGGTCTTAACCCAAGGCATAGGTGTAATCCAAGGAGGAGCCAGACCAGACCAGAAGGAATTAGGCCAGGGTCCGACTTGGCCTATCAATCCAACTCATCAGAGGCCCATCAAAAGTTGGAATCAAGCCTATTGGAGTTCACAAGAAGGCGAAAACCAGTTTACAAACCTGGTCAACTCCAACTCGCTTGAATCGGACATACATGCCTTAATTGGATATTTCCGGTCGAACCATGAGGAACTAAGCTATGAATCGACCTGTTATCGAATCTTGATTTGTCATAGCTTCTGTGGGTCTTGGAATCGGACCGAAATTCATTACGGTTTAAAAGTTGTTCAACTTCTAAACCAGAGGAGTCTCCACTTGCCTTATTTGGAAGCTTATGGAGTCAACCAGCTACAAATGAAACTTTGGCGACCAGGAGAGGCATCTAAGCATGCAGAAGACACATCTAACCATCCAGGAGAGTCAGCTACCATTTTTTCATTCACCAGCAGCCACAGGATCAGGCGGATCCTCTTGTTTGTATACTTACCATATCCGGATGCATTCACACTTGGTGTTATTAATAACCAACGGCTCTCTCACCAGGACTTCTGCGAATTGGACAACTTCTATGGCAACCATAAGGTTCGAGGAAAGCTCACATATCCCCTTAAACCGTCCAGATACAAAGACAGCCGCACTTGCCCCATTTGGACCGATTCTCTGATTATTGTCCAACGGCTAGTTTTTCTTAAAGTTTCTGATTTCTTTCTTGTTCTAGACCTTTAGAAAACGTGTAGGAGCTCTATATAAAGCTACATTCTGTCTCATTTGTAAATCCCCCTTTCAATCCAGAATTAATCAAAGTATTTTCGTTTTCTTTCAAAGTGTGTTTCTTTGAGGAATTGTTCTTGTTCTTTAGGATAGAGTGTGTGATTCACTTCTATTCTCTAGGAGCCACGAATTTAAGTTTGTTTGTGAGATTCAGGTAACCTTGTTCGTAGATTGAGAGAGTCAATCATCAACATCACCTTTCCATCTCCATTCGCTACCGGTTTGAACAAAGAGAGCCCTTCGGCCAGTTGTTCCGTCCACCACCACCACCAAGATAGGACCACCCCCTATCCGGGCTGTATCATCTGGTATCAGAGCTTCAAAAGCTCCTATCAATCAGGTTGTGTTCATCCAACCCTTACCTATTTAAAATTCTGCTTTGCATTTGTTTCATTCCATAAAACCAAAAATCATACCAAAAAAAAATAATAATAATATTTACTTGTGTTTTGTTTGTTTTATAAACTTGAAAACCAAAAGAAAAAGTAAATTTCCTTTATTTTGATTATATTTTCGTTCACAAATCATAAAAAGAAAAAAAAAATTCCTTGAATTAGTTTTGTTTCGATTTACTTTCAAATTTTAAAGCATGAAAATTGACAAAAAGAGTTACTTCCTTATTCAGATTATTTGTTTCCCAATTTTGTGTATCACCTCCTTCTTTGGCGTGGGAAACTTGATACTGATTTCTCCTTGACTTGTTCTTTGAAAGGTACACCAAAGCTCAGAATTATGGAGGATGAAGATGGAGCAAGCGGATACAATACCTCAGAAGTAGATTGGGGTGAAGAAGAAAGTCACTCTTGGAGTGGAGGAGAAGAAGAATTCGACAACAACTCAAGGCATGGAGAAACTGATTCTGGAGTCAGTATAGAAAAGAAGACGGCTGTGAAGGAGATTCATGGCCAGAAGAAACTGAATCCCAATTCGGTACAGAAGAACAAAGCAACCATGAAGGCTATGAAGAAGAGAACGAACAGGCAAGTAAAGCTAGAGAAGTTTATGAGTCCCAACTTGGAGATTCTGATGAAGAAGAATCATGGCATGAAGAGACTGAATCTCAGTTCAGTATAGGAGAAGGAGACCACGAAGTTGAAGTTCAACATGAAGAAATACCATGGTGTGAAATACCATACTCTGATCATGAGAAAGAATCAAACCATGAAGAAGAATATGAGATTGACCATGAAGAGTCCATCTATGGTGAGGATTCAGGGCAGAGTCAACACCACAACTATGAAGAAGAAGAGGAACTTGAGTCTCCATACCCAGGCTCGGAAACTCAAGAATCCATGGAAGGCCATCAACAAGACTATGAGGCAATGAGTGAAGAAGAAGATCACCCAGAGGAGTCTTGTCCAGGAGAGCCATACCACATCTGTTTTTCAGGTCGTGATCAAGGACCAGAGGCCTATCTACGATGGGAGAAGGATATGGATGAATGGTTTCAACAAAATCATGTTTGAGATGAGGAAAGAACAACCATTGCTGAGGAGACTCTTACTGAAGAAGCTTATCTAAAGTGGGATGAAGATGCATACTTTCGCCTTAATGATAAATCATGGTTTTTAGTGTTTTTAGCCATGATATAAGTCTTGTTTATAGAGTCTTTTTAGTGTTTTTGGAGTCTTGTAGAGTCATTTGCAGGTTTAGGTACGTTCGAGGCTTACTTGGAGATTATGGATCATTCTGGAGTTAATCAGGAAGCTGTGCTGAAGAATTCAAGTCAGCAACCACTTTTGGAGACGGTGTTGGTCGACACCACACTTGGTGTCGGTCGACACCCATTAGACAGGCAATTTTCTACGCCAGTTTTGAAGATTTTTGAAGAAAATGAAATTTGCCCAGACTTTTCCTTATTTGCAAATAAGTCCCTATTCTAGTTTTTAGGATATTTGTATTATTTTAAGGTCATTGTTTAGACCTATCTTTTATCTAAGCTTTATTTTATTTTGAGAGAGATTTGTAGCAGAGTTTTGGAGAGAATAATTCAGACTCCTTGAGAGAAGATTCAAAACTACTTTTATTCTCTATTGATTTATTTTATGCAATCTTATTCAATCATGTTTATTGTTTCAATCTCCATGTCTGAGTAGTTTGCTAGATAGGTTTAGGGTTTCTCATTAGGGATTTGATGGATTGTTAAGTTGATTGATTAGTTAAGGATTCTAGAACACTAGTTCTTTATCTAGGGTGTGATTAATGCTTGATATGAACTGACAAGTTAGATTATTGATCATAGGTTGATTCTCGAAACGAAAGTTGGTTAATTAGCTAGAAAGAACCTTAGATGAGCAAAAGAAATTTGGTTTTCTAGGTTTTAGACATATATAGGTTTCGCAGCGATGGCTGGTTCACTTTATCATTGTGTTTCGAGTTCTAGAACATAGCAGAACCCTGATTGACTGATTAACTTGCATTCCTGATATCCTGAGAATTCCCTGAGCCTGACGTTTTTCCCATCTGATTTACAACCGATTTTATTGCACTTCTTTAATTACATTATTTCTTGTTTAGCTTAATTCGAAAACCAATAATATATTGTGTGATCTTGAGTCTCTGTGGAATTCGACCCCTAAAGTAATATAATCGATCTCTTAATTTGGAGAGTAGCTCTAGGGTATATTTGAGCATATCAAATTTTGGCGCCGTTGCCGGGGACTCATTGAATTCGCCATTATATTTGGAATAGAATTTAGTCTAAACATCTTATTTTTCGTTTACTTTCATTGTTCTTTCTCTTTTCTTGTGTTTCAGGTGTATGCCTAATCGCAGTACCAGAAGTAACAGAGGAACTCAGCTTGTGAATCTCACGAATCAGGAGCTGAGAGAGTTAGAACGTACGAACCGCCAAGGAAGGAGGTCAGCAGACATGAGGAGAACAATCATTCGACTTGATGCTGCTGGAATCTTACGAGACCAAGAGGGTCATGCATAGAATGACAATGGTGACCAAATCGATAATCAGGGAAATGCCGTCCAAGAAGTAGCAGCTGCAGAAAACAGAGATGCCCAGATTTCCGGAGCACCACCTATCCGAGGGAGAACCCTTGCTGACTACAACAGGCCTGATCAATTCTATGCAAACAGGTCTGCCATTAACCCTCCGGGTTTTCAGAGAGCTGATTTTGAGCTGAAACCTGCCTATTACACTCTTGTGGGTCAGCATCTTTTCTATGGTCTTCCTCATGACCATCCTATGGATCATATAGAAAAGTTTGAAGATTTGGTGTCTAGCATCAAGTGCAATGGGGTGTCTTATGACTATCTCTTCTGCAAGCTTTTACCTTATTCTCTTGCTGGGGATGCTTCCTATTGGCTGAAGCAGTTGCAACCAGGATCTCTAACCACCTGGGTTGATACAAAGAATGTCTTTCTCAACAACTTCTTTGATGATGCAAGGTCTGAGGAGCTAAGGACAAAGATTTCTACATTCTCTCAGGGACCTGCTGAAGCATTCAAAGCTTCTTGGTTGAGGTTCAGATCTTATCAGAGGGATTGTCCACCCATGGCTTCAGTGATGTTCAGCTGCTGGGTATTTTCTTCAGAGGCATAGATTGGAGGTACCAGATGGCTTTAGATGCTGCAAGTGAAGGAAACTTCAATACCAAAAGCCCAGAGGAAGCCAAAAAGCTTATTGAGAACTTGGCATCTAGCAATAGTACCAAGAATGCAGACTATGATAGGAAGAGGCTGGTTGGAAACATGGATGGTGCTCAGAATGCTGAAGTGAAAGCAAAACTTGATTCTATCCACATTCTCCTTGTGGGAAAGAAGCAAGTTCAGTTTGCTGCAGAGGTTGAAACCTTTGAAGTAGAGGAAGAGGATGTAAATTTCATCAATGGAGTTGGGTTTCAAGGTCAGAGATTTGGAAATCAGTAAGGTTATGGTTCTTCTTACCAGAAGCATTTTCAGAACAACAACTTCACAAGAACTTATGGTTCTTCTTCTTACCAGAAACCTGAACAGAATAGCAAGATGGAATCTATGTTGGAGCATGTTTTGGCAGGTCAGACAAAGATGACTGTGAACTTCAATGGGAAGCTGGATGCTTTGTATACTGATTTGAATGGGAAGATTGAGTCTTTGGGTGCTCATGTTAAGAAGTTGGATATTCAGGTTGCTCAAACTGCTGATTCAATAAAAAGGCAAGAAGGATTTCTTCCAGGAAAGACTGATATCAACCCAAGGCATCATGTTAATGCCATCATGGTGAGAAGTGAAGAAATATTTGTGGGGTCTGCAGAGTTTGATGAAGAATTTGGAGGCACAAACCTGGTGTCGGTCGACACCAAGGAGGAGTGTCGGTCGACACCAACCAAAATTCTCGAAAAATCGAGTCCTGGCGAACCGTTGTCGACCATGCCTCACGACACCAAATTGAAGAGGTTGACACCAAAAATTTTGAGTGTCGAGCGACACCAGATGAGGGTGTCGATCGACACTCGACCTGTATTTTTCAATTGCCGTCAGAAGAGCGTGCTGATCGTCCCAGAACACCATTACCTACTGAAGAGAGGGCCTACAAACCTAAGATACCTTACCTGAAACCCAAAATGTCTAAACAAGAGGTGGAAGAGGCCAGATGCAAGGCAGTAATGGACAAGGTGCTGATTGAGATACCATTGGTTGATGCAGTCAAGCTTTCATCTGCATTTAAGAGATATGTTAAGAGGATGGTTGTGACTGGTGTAAGCCCTGAGGAAGCAGCTTTGCTCACAAAGGACATCAGTGCAATCCTCTTGAAAAAGACAGTATCATGGAAAGAGAGGAAGGTGAAAGTATCTGAACAGGTCAGTGCTATTATTCAGAGTAGGATTCCAAAAAAGTTACCTGACCCAGAGAATTTTGTGCTAGACTGCTCCATCTCAACAGGAAGGTTTCCTCACTCTCTTTGTGATCTTGGCTCAAGCATTAACCTGATCCCTTATTCTGTTGCTGTAAGACTTGGGTTGACTTACTTCAAGCCTACAAGGATTCATCTTATCCTTGCTGATCGTTCTAAGAGAATTCCAGAAAGTGTTGTAGAGGATGTTCCACTTCAGATTGCAGGCTGCACTATCCCCACAGACTTTGTGGTTTTGGAATATGGTGAAGAACCTCAGGATCCTCTTCTTCTGGGAAGATCTTTCTTAGCTACAGCAGGCGCTATTATTGATGTCAGAGAAGGGCAGATAGAGCTTGATTTGGGTGATAAGGTTATGAATTTTGACATGGATAAACTGAGGAGAAAACCTACCATTGATGGTCAAACCTTTTCTGTAGAGGTTGCCATGGATGAGAGCCAGATGACATTACTGCTGGGTATGTCAAGGAGCTGGAGGTTACTGAGTAAGTGAACAAGCTGATTGTTAAAAAGGAATTAGTTGAGACTTCTAAGAAAGCTGATGGGCTTGAGGATTGGAGTGGAGATCATCTCTTCAGGACTAGGATTGAAGATGAGGGTCCAGTCAAAGACAAGTTGCTGGAGGAAGACCCTTTTGTGATGGAGACAAGGATTGCAGAGTTGAATTGCAGAGAAAGTGCAGAAATTCCGGTTGCAGGTTCAGTGTCGGTCGGTCGACACCACTCTTGGTGTCGGTCGACACCCTCCACAGACAAACCCAGAAATGACTATAACACACAGTTTTCAGGAGGTTTCTAATTCTGCAAGTTCGACAACGGTTGCTAAACAGAAAGTTCCACACCTCACACTCCATACACCTAGGAGAAAGCAAAGGTATATACTTCATGTTCCTAATTCTAAAGCACCTAATTATTCCCTGCCACTCTCTGATCACCAGATGTCTGAGCCCCGACACAGTCAAGCTAATGACTGAAAAGAAGCGCTTAGTGGGAGGCAACCCACTTTTAGGTTAAATTTTCTTTGAATTTCGTTTGGTTTTTTGCTAATTTTTAGTTTTGGTTTTTTTCTGGTGTCAGAAAAAAAAAAAATTGGTGTCGACCGACACCCACTTCCAGTGTCGCCGACAACCACCCGACCAGGTACGTATTTTTATTTTTTCTTGTTCATTTGTTTTCATCTTTGGTCTTTCCGATCCTATGGCTTGATAACACTGGGAAACGTAAAATAAAAATTAAGTAAATATAGGATAGGTTATATGAGTAACACGCGGCTAATAGGTACATTATAGGGGCCAAGCGATATCTGTGTCAAGCGACGAGCATCTAAGACGATATTTACGAAGATTTTCAATTATATATATACACAATATGTGTATCGCCCAAGTGCATTGTTATCCTCTATAAATCCAAATAACCGGAGGTCAGAACTGAGAAACTCCATCTTCAACAAACTTACTCATACTTTATTTTTGTTCGCCAGATCAATAAATCGCAGGCTTCTTCCCAAAATAATCTGAAAAATTCAGGTCTGTCGCCTTTAGTTAAATGTTCTTTTATGGGTCGATTCCTATTTCCTATTTGTCTTCTCTAAAGAAATGTTGGTTAGTGGGTGACATTAGTGTCCTTATTCTGTCAACGGAAAGTATACATATTTTAATGGCTCTCTTCATCACTCTTTACCGTATGATGGTACTGTAGATACAAGAATATTGTTGAGGTTCCTCAACAAATATTAAAATTTGTCTATAACTGTTTGGGAGTAAAGATATATGTTGGACGGTTAACTGTTAAGTACAAGCATGATAATGCTATGTTTGGACGGATAAATGTTTAATTACCTATTTTTGTTTGTAATATTACCCGTTATGTATTTGCTTAACAGTTCTATGTTATCTCATCACTCTAATCCTAAGAATTGGACCTTGCAAATGTAGGAGAATATCTGAACAATCCAACTGATCTCTTCGTGGGTACGACATTTAAAAATCGGGAAGCATTTAAGATTCACATGGCTTTATATGCAATAAGTAGAGTCTATAACTGTTTACGGGTAAAGATATAGGTTTATCGGCTAACTGTTAAGTATAAGCATGATAATGCTATGTTTGGAAGAATAAAATTTTAATTACCTATTTTCATTTGTACTATTGCCCATTATGTATTTTTTGACAGTTCTATGTTATCTCGTCACTCTAATCCTAATAATTGGACCTTGAAAATGTAGGAGAATATCTGAATAATCCCACTGATCTCTTCGGCGGTATGATATTTAAAAATCTGGAAGCATTTAAGAGTCACATGGCTTTATATGCCATAAGAAATAAGTTTCGATACCGAAGCCCTCAATCTGCACCAGAAGCAATGGTGCTTGAGTGTTGTGGAATCTCCTGTACATGGCCTGTTTACGTAGTCCGATTAGATGGGTCTGATCTTTTCAAAGTTTGAAGGATAAAACCAACCCATAGCTGTATTGTTGATGAGCGAACAGGTAATGGGAGGCAAGCCACCACCAACGTCATATGAGAAATACAGAGGCCAAGATTTACTGGACCAGGGGGTGGGGCTCGACCAAACGATATCATTGGTATGATGCAAGAAGATCAGGACATACACATATCTTACTCGAAAACGTGGCACTCCAGGAGGTGGCAATGGATTACGCCAAAGGATCTTGTGGAGAATCGTACCAACATCTCCCCATGTATCTTAAAAATCTAGTTCTATCAAATCCTGGTACACATGTTGATCTTCATACTGAGTTGAATGCAAACATTGGTCAGCGGTTCAAGTACTTGTTCTTGGCGATGAGTGCATCAATCAATGGATATGCATACATGCGGAAAGTCATAGTAGTGGACATCACTGTCATCGCCGACAATCTTATCCTCCTGTCTCAAAGACCATTAACTGTGCACACATTGTTGTGTCTGTCTTTGCCTCCGAATACTCTCGAGACTGGCACGATAAACACATTTAAAAGGGAAATATGTCGGTTGTCTCTTAACCGCATCAGCTCAAGATGAGAATTATCAGATTTTTTCTTTCGCTATTGCGGTCGTAGATGGAGATAATGATAAATCCTGGGAGTGGTTCTTAAGAAGATGTTCAGGATTCTGATCTGGCGTCAGCATTATCTGAACTTAGTCTCTACCCCCCCCCCCCAATCGACGCGATGGCACCTGGGCTGGGTAGGTCACGTAAAAAGTGTTTTTTCCGGGGAGGTAAGCTTCTATTCAATAGCTTATATTCTGGTGGATAACTAAGTTGTTAACGCCGGATATTGCTGTCACAGAAGTCGAAGACAATATAGAAGCGTACAGTGTGCAGTCGGTGCAACAGCGTCGGTCACAACCGGGCAACATGTAAGATTCCCATATGAAGACAATCATATTAGAAGGGGCAGGTTCCTTGCTGAAAGGTGTATGCAGAGAAGGTGGTTACTAGTACTGGAGCAGAAAATAGAATTTTGTTTAATATGTGTAATATTGAGGAAGTATCCCAAATAAGGTTTGTAGCCTGTGTATTACTAAGCTTGATTTTGCATATAAATAAGAAAGACTTGCCCCTTGTTAATGTAAGAGAGAAGCTAATGTAAGTACGCCTCAGAAATACACTAGAGTTTGGAAAATATTTTGCCGGATAATAAAAAACTTATTTGAATTATAAATTAAATATACATCCACTCAATATATTATGTTGCTAAGAGGGTTACGTTTGTAGACTACTCCATCAAAGAAGAAACTGGAATGTAGAATATTATAAGATGAGTACGACACATCAATATTAGCTAAAATATGAAGCGACACTTAACCGGAAATTCAATTCATAATATCATCAACCGAATTACAAAGAAAGGCTAACTTAGGATTTTGCCAGAATATTCCAAAATATGACACATACGTTGATACACTACAACAACTCATGATATTCCTTGTAAACCATCACCGCTAGTCTCTGGGACTCTTTGCCAAGAGCTTCGGGAGTGATACATTTACATACCTCAGCCTCACCTATAGTGTTTGATTGGATAAGCAACACTTAGGTATCCCCAGAATCGGTGTTGATTCCGTTTTGAGGAACACACTTAGCACGTTTAATAGTGAGAGGCTTCAACTCTCGCGCGGTTAACTTGCGACCAACTGCTTCAATAGATATGTAAACATCTCGGTTATAGGGTTAAGCTCTCTTGCCATCATTGAGTCACTACGAAGTGCCACGTTGCAATCGAGAACGAGAAGCACCCAGTTCGTACAGTCGACACAGAGTCCAACCCAGTGTTTTTTGTCCATGTTGAATGGAAAGTAAAACCATTGGGGATCAGGTGACGAATAATTTGCCGCATCAGAGTAGTGGACCAACGCGTTGGAAAAGTGTTGAGTTCCTTTACTCTGAAGTTTTGAGAATTTGGAGTAGTTTTTACTAAGGCATGCAACAAATTTGGAATAAAAAAGGCAACTGATACTTCTGACCCCGTAAAGTGTTCTGGTATATCGCATAAGAATATCAACCATCTGCAAAAATATTGCATAACATAATAAAATACCAGTTAACTTAATTTGTTATATGTCTTCGAGTTACTTATCCATTTATTATAAATTGAATTTTATATACCTTTGGTATTTTCTCTCAGCAATTTCACAAATTTTTTTAATAAACACCACCTTACCTGCCGCATTGCTGTGGCTGGAGAGATAATAGGGATGATGTTAGAAACTTAATAGACTTTCCCAACCAAACTAATTCTGGAAGTATAAAAAATGCTTACAAGGGGAAGATCAATTTATCCATTTCCTTCACAAACTTCTTACCGAAATCAGAATTTTCCCCTGCACATTGGACGTCATATGAGCTTCCCTTGCCCGTTGAAGAATCGGAGTGTCACACTTATAGACTCCAACAAGTGGAGCATGTACTGTCTTCTTTGTTTTTCTTTTAGTTTT
>FNXX01000166.1:0-30256 GCA_900108845.1 Iljinskaea planisiliqua
CCACTAAAAATATGAATCGTGGGACTCCTAAATGAGGAATGAGAAGCTTAAATATATTGTTTCTCATTCATTTGGAGACACCGTTAATAACTTAAATCCAATAGACCAAAAAGTGGAATCTGGAACTAAAAAGAGTCTCATGAAGATATATAAAAAACATTATGTCCCCAAATGCAAAAAATTCAATTTAAAAAAGTAAGAATTGTCATCATAACAATGAATCCCACTAAAAATAAGCATTGTGGGACACCGAAATGAGTAATGAGAAGCATAAATATATTGTTTCTCATTCATTGGGAGACACCGTTAATAACCTAAATCCAATAGGCCAAAAGGTGGAATCTGTAACTAAAATGTGTCTCATAAAGATCATAAAAAGAACATCAATGTCCCAAATTAAAAAAACAAAATTTTAAAGAGTATGAATGGTCATAACAATGAATACCACTAGAAACATGCATTGTGGGACCCTAAATGAGGAATGAGAAGCTTAAATATTGTTTCTCATTCATTTGGAGACACCGTTAATAAGTTAAATCCAATAGACCAAAAAGTGGAATCTGGAACTAAAAAGAGTCTCATGAAGATCATAAAAGGAACATTATGTCCCAAATGCATAAAATTCAATTTAAAAAAGTAAGAATTGTCATCATAACAATGAATCCCACTAAAAATAAGCATTGTGGGACACCTAAATGAGTAATGAGAAGCATAAATATATTGTTTCTCATTCATTGGGAGACACCGTTAATAACCTAAATCCAATAGGCGAAAAAGTGGAATCTGTAACTAAAATGAGTCTCATAAAGATCATAAAAGGAACATCAAGTCCCCAAATGCATAAAATACAATTTAAAAAAGTAAGAATTGTCATCATAACAATGAATCCCACTAAAAATAAGCATTGTGGGACACCTAAACGAGTAATGTGAAGCATAAATATATTGTTTCTCATTCATTGGGAGACACCGTTAATAACCTAAATCCAATAGGCCAAAAAGTGGAATCTGTAACTAAACTGAGTCTCATAAAGATCATAAATGGAACATCAAGTCCCCAAATTCAAAAAAAACATAATTTTAAAGAGTATGAATGGTCATAACAATGAATACCACTAGAAATATGCATTGTGAGACACCTAAATGAACAATGAGAAGCATAAATACCTTGTTTCTCATTCATTGGGAGCCACCGTTAATCAACTAAATCCAATATACCAGAAAGATGAATCTGGAACTGAAACGAGTTAATGACGATCAGGAAAGGACATTCATGTCCCGAAATGCATAAAACAAAATTTAAAAAAGTAATAATTGTCACAACAATGGATCCCACTAAAAATATGCATCGTGGGACTCCTAAATGAGGAATGAGAAGCTTAAATATATTGTTTCTCATTCATTTGGAGACACCGTTAATAACTTAAATCCAATAGACCAAAAAGTGGAATCTGGAACTAAAAAGAGTCTCATGAAGATCATAAAAGGAACATTATGTCCCAAATGCATAAAATTCAATTTAAAAAAGTAAGAATTGTCATCATAACAATGAATCCCACTAAAAATAAGCATTGTGGGACACCGAAATGAGTAATGAGAAGCATAAATATATTGTTTCTCATTCATTGGGAGACACCGTTAATAACCTAAATCCAATAGGCCAAAAGGTGGAATCTGTAACTAAAATGAGTCTCATAAAGATCATAAAAAGGAACATCAAGTCCCCAAATCAAAAATACAATTTAAAAAGTAAGAATTGTCATAAACAATGAATCCACTAAAAATAAGCATTGTGGGACACCTAAAGAGTAATGAGAAGCATAAATATATTGTTTCTCATTCATTGGGAGACACCGTTAATAACCTAAATCCAATAGGCCAAAAAGTGGAATCTGTAACTAAACTGAGTCTCATAAAGATCATAAAAGGAACATCAAGTCCCCAAATTCAAAAAAACAAATTTAAAGAGTATGAATGGTCATAACAATGAATACCACTAGAAATATGCATTGTGAGACACCTAAATGAACAATGAGAAGCATAAATACCTTGTTTCTCATTCATTGGAGAAACCGTTAATAACCTAAATCCAATAGGCCAAAAAGTGGAATCTGAACTAAACGAGTTCATAAGATCATAAAAGGAACATCATGTCCCAAATGCATAAAATACAATTTAAAAAAGTAAGAATTGTCATCATAACAATGAATCCCACTAAAAATAAGCATTGTGGGACACCTAAATGAGTAATGAGAAGATAAATATATTGTTTCTCATTCATTGGGAGACACCGTTAATAACCTAAATCCAATAGGCAAAAAGTGGAATCTGTAACTAAAATGAGTCTCATAAAGATCATAAAAGGAACATCAAGTCCCAAATGCATAAAATACAATTTAAAAAAGTAAGAATTGTCATCATAACAATGAATCCCACTAAAAATAAGCATTGTGGGACACCTAAACGAGTAATGTGAAGCATAAATATATTGTTTCTCATTCATTGGGAGACACCGTTAATAACCTAAATCCAATAGGCCAAAAAGTGGAATCTGTAACTAAACTGAGTCTCATAAAGATCATAAATGGAACATCAAGTCCCCAAATTCAAAAAAAAACATAATTTTAAAGAGTATGAATGGTCATAACAATTAATACCACTAGAAATATGCATTGTGAGACACCTAAATGAACAATGAGAAGCATAAATACCTTGTTTCTCATTCATTGGAAGACACCGTTAATAACCTAAATCCAATAGGCCAAAAAGTGGAATCTCTAACTAAACTGAGTCTCATAAAGATCATAAAAGGAACATCAAGTTCCCAAATTCAAAAAAAACATAATTTTAAAGAGTATGAATGGTCATAACAATGAATACCACTAGAAATATGCATTGTGAGACACCTAAATGAACAATGAGAAGCATAAATACCTTGTTTCTCATTCATTGGGAGCCACCGTTAATCAACTAAATCCAATATACCAGAAAGATGAATCTGGAACTGAAACGAGTTAATGACGATCAGGAAAGGACATTCATGTCCCGAAATGCATAAAACAAAATTTAAAAAAGTAATAATTGTCACAACAATGGATCCCACTAAAAATATGAATCGTGGGACTCCTAAATGAGGAATGAGAAGCTTAAATATATTGTTTCTCATTCATTTGGAGACACCGTTAATAACTTAAATCCAATAGACCAAAAAGTGGAATCTGGAACTAAAAAGAGTCTCATGAAGATCATAAAAGGAACATTATGTCCCCAAATGCATAAAATTCAATTTAAAAAAGTAAGAATTGTCATCATAACAATGAATCCCACTAAAAATAAGCATTGTGGGACACCGAAATGAGTAATGAGAAGCATAAATATATTGTTTCTCATTCATTGGGAGACACCGTTAATAACCTAAATCCAATAGGCCAAAAGGTGGAATCTGTAACTAAAATGAGTCTCATAAAGATCATAAAAAGAACATCATGTCCCCAAATTCAAAAAACAAATTTTAAAGAGTATGAATGGTCATAACAATGAATACCACTAGAAACATGCATTGTGGGACCCTAAATGAGAATGAGAAGCTTAAATATATTGTTTCTCATTCATTGGAGACACCGTTAATAAGTTAAATCCAATAGACCAAAAAGTGGAATCTGAACTAAAAAGAGTCTCATGAAGATCATAAAAGGAACATTATGTCCCAAATGCATAAAATCAATTTAAAAATGTAAGAATTGTCATCATAACAATGAATCCCACTAAAAATAAGCATTGTGGGACACCTAAATGAGTAATGAGAAGCATAAATATATTGTTTCTCATTCATTGGGAGACACCGTTAATAACCTAAATCCAATAGGCGAAAAAGTGGAATCTGTAACTAAAATGAGTCTCATAAAGATCATAAAAGGAACATCAAGTCCCCAAATGCATAAAATACAATTTAAAAAAGTAAGAATTGTCATCATAACAATGAATCCCACTAAAAATAAGCATTGTGGGACACCTAAACGAGTAATGTGAAGCATAAATATATTGTTTCTCATTCATTGGGAGACACCGTTAATAACCTAAATCCAATAGGCCAAAAAGTGGAATCTGTAACTAAACTGAGTCTCATAAAGATCATAAATGGAACATCAAGTCCCCAAATTCAAAAAAAAACATAATTTTAAAGAGTATGAATGGTCATAACAATTAATACCACTAGAAATATGCATTGTGAGACACCTAAATGAACAATGAGAAGCATAAATACCTTGTTTCTCATTCATTGGAAGACACCGTTAATAACCTAAATCCAATAGGCCAAAAAGTGGAATCTCTAACTAAACTGAGTCTCATAAAGATCATAAAAGGAACATCAAGTTCCCAAATTCAAAAAAAACATAATTTTAAAGAGTATGAATGGTCATAACAATGAATACCACTAGAAATATGCATTGTGAGACACCTAAATGAACAATGAGAAGCATAAATACCTTGTTTCTCATTCATTGGGAGCCACCGTTAATCAACTAAATCCAATATACCAGAAAGATGAATCTGGAACTGAAACGAGTTAATGACGATCAGGAAAGGAAATTCATGTCCCGAAATGCATAAAACAAAATTTAAAAAAGTAATAATTGTCACAACAATGGATCCCACTAAAAATATGCATCGTGGGACTCCTAAATGAGGAATGAGAAGCTTAAATATATTGTTTCTCATTCATTTGGAGACACCGTTAATAACTTAAATCCAATAGACCAAAAAGTGGAATCTGGAACTAAAAAGAGTCTCATGAATATCATAAAAGGAACATTATGTCCCCAAATGCATAAAATTCAATTTAAAAAAGTAAGAATTGTCATCATAACAATGAATCCCACTAAAAATAAGCATTGTGGGACACCGAAATGAGTAATGAGAAGCATAAATATATTGTTTCTCATTCATTGGGAGACACCGTTAATAACCTAAATCCAATAGGCCAAAAGGTGGAATCTGTAACTAAAATGAGTCTCATAAAGATCATAAAAGGAACATCAAGTCCCCAAATGCATAAAATACAATTTAAAAAAGTAAGAATTGTCATCATAACAATGAATCCCACTAAAAATAAGCATTGTGGGACACCTAAACGAGTAATGTGAAGCATAAATATATTGTTTCTCATTCATTGGGAGACACCGTTAATAACCTAAATCCAATAGGCCAAAAAGTGGAATCTGTAACTAAACTGAGTCTCATAAAGATCATAAATGGAACATCAAGTCCCCAAATTCAAAAAAAACATAATTTTAAAGAGTATGAATGGTCATAACAATTAATACCACTAGAAATATGCATTGTGAGACACCTAAATGAACAATGAGAAGCATAAATACCTTGTTTCTCATTCATTGGAAGAAACCGTTAATAACCTAAATCCAATAGGCCAAAAAGTGGAATCTGTAACTAAACTGAGTCTCATAAAGATCATAAAAGGAACATCATGTCCCCAAATGCATAAAATACAATTTAAAAAAGTAGAATTGTCATCATAACAATGAATCCACTAAAAATAAGCATTGTGGGACACCTAAATGAGTAATGAGAAGCATAAATATATTGTTTCTCATTCATTGGGAGACACCGTTAATAACCTAAATCCAATAGACCAAAAAGTGGAATCTGGAACTAAAAAGAGTCTCATAAAGATCATAAAAGGAACATCAAGTCCCCAAATGCATAAAATACAATTTAAAAAAGTAAGAATTGTCATCATAACAATGAATCCCACTAAAAATAAGCATTGTGGGACACCTAAATGAGTAATGAGAAGCATAAATATATTGTTTCTCATTCATTGGGAGACACCGTTAATAACCTAAATCCAATAGGCGAAAAAGTAGAATCTGTAACTAAAATGAGTCTCATAAAGATCATAAAAGGAACATCAAGTCCCCAAATGCATAAAATACAATTTAAAAAAGTAAGAATTGTCATCATAACAATGAATCCCACTAAAAATAAGCATTGTGGGACACCTAAACGAGTAATGTGAAGCATAAATATATTGTTTCTCATTCATTGGGAGACACCGTTAATAACCTAAATCCAATAGGCCAAAAAGTGGAATCTGTAACTAAACTGAGTCTCATAAAGATCATAAATGGAACATCAAGTCCCCAAATTCAAAAAAAAACATAATTTTAAAGAGTATGAATGGTCATAACAATTAATACCACTAGAAATATGCATTGTGAGACACCTAAATGAACAATGAGAAGCATAAATACCTTGTTTCTCATTCATTGGAAGACACCGTTAATAACCTAAATCCAATAGGCCAAAAAGTGGAATCTCTAACTAAACTGAGTCTCATAAAGATCATAAAAGGAACATCAAGTTCCCAAATTCAAAAAAAACATAATTTTAAAGAGTATGAATGGTCATAACAATGAATACCACTAGAAATATGCATTGTGAGACACCTAAATGAACAATGAGAAGCATAAATACCTTGTTTCTCATTCATTGGGAGCCACCGTTAATCAACTAAATCCAATATACCAGAAAGATGAATCTGGAACTGAAACGAGTTAATGACGATCAGGAAAGGAAATTCATGTCCCGAAATGCATAAAACAAAATTTAAAAAAGTAATAATTGTCACAACAATGGATCCCACTAAAAATATGCATCGTGGGACTCCTAAATGAGGAATGAGAAGCTTAAATATATTGTTTCTCATTCATTTGGAGACACCGTTAATAACTTAAATCCAATAGACCAAAAAGTGGAATCTGGAACTAAAAAGAGTCTCATGAATATCATAAAAGGAACATTATGTCCCCAAATGCATAAAATTCAATTTAAAAAAGTAAGAATTGTCATCATAACAATGAATCCCACTAAAAATAAGCATTGTGGGACACCGAAATGAGTAATGAGAAGCATAAATATATTGTTTCTCATTCATTGGGAGACACCGTTAATAACCTAAATCCAATAGGCCAAAAGTGGAATCTGTAACTAAAATGAGTCTCATAAAGATCATAAAAGGAACATCAAGTCCCCAAATGCATAAAATACAATTTAAAAAAGTAAGAATTGTCATCATAACAATGAATCCCACTAAAAATAAGCATTGTGGGACACCTAAATGAGTAATGAGAAGCATAAATATATTGTTTCTCATTCATTGGAGACACCGTTAATAACTAAATCCAATAGCCAAAAAGTGGAATCTGAACTAAAAGAGTCTCATAAAGATCATAAAAGGAACATCAAGTCCCAAATCAAAAAACAATTTAAAAAGTAAGAATGTCATAAACAATAATCCACTAAAATAAGCATTGTGGACACCTAAAGAAATGAGAAGCATAAATATTGTTTCTCATTCATTGGAGACACCGTTAATAACCTAAATCCAATAGGCCAAAAAGTGGAATCTGTAACTAAACTGAGTCTCATAAAGATCATAAAGGAACATCAAGTCCCCAAATTCAAAAAAAACATAATTTTAAAGAGTATGAATGGTCATAACAATTAATACCACTAGAAATATGCATTGTGAGACACCTAAATGAACAATGAGAAGCATAAATACCTTGTTTCTCATTCATTGGAAGAACCGTTAATAACCTAAATCGAATAGCCAAAAAGTGGAATCTGTAACTAAACTGAGTCTCATAAAGATCATAAAAGGAACATCATGTCCCCAAATGCATAAAATACAATTTAAAAAAGTAAGAATTGTCATCATAACAATGAATCCCACTAAAAATAAGCATTGTGGGACACCTAAATGAGTAATGAGAAGCATAAATATATTGTTTCTCATTCATTGGGAGACACCGTTAATAACCTAAATCCAATAGACCAAAAAGTGGAATCTGGAACTAAAAAGAGTCTCATAAAGATCATAAAAGGAACATCAAGTCCCCAAATGCATAAAATACAATTTAAAAAAGTAAGAATTGTCATCATAACAATGAATCCCACTAAAAATAAGCATTGTGGGACACCTAAATGAGTAATGAGAAGCATAAATATATTGTTTCTCATTCATTGGGAGACACCGTTAATAACCTAAATCCAATAGGCGAAAAAGTGAATCTGTAACTAAAATGAGTCTCATAAAGATCATAAAAGGAACATCAAGTCCCCAAATGCATAAAATACAATTTAAAAAAGTAAGAATTGTCATCATAACAATGAATCCCACTAAAAATAAGCATTGTGGGACACCTAAACGAGTAATGTGAAGCATAAATATATTGTTTCTCATTCATTGGGAGACACCGTTAATAACCTAAATCCAATAGGCCAAAAAGTGGAATCTGTAACTAAACTGAGTCTCATAAAGATCATAAATGGAACATCAAGTCCCCAAATTCAAAAAAAAACATAATTTTAAAGAGTATGAATGGTCATAACAATTAATACCACTAGAAATATGCATTGTGAGACACCTAAATGAACAATGAGAAGCATAAATACCTTGTTTCTCATTCATTGGAAGACACCGTTAATAACCTAAATCCAATAGGCCAAAAAGTGGAATCTGTAACTAAACTGAGTCTCATAAAGATCATAAAAGGAACATCAAGTTCCCAAATTCAAAAAAAACATAATTTTAAAGAGTATGAATGGTCATAACAATGAATACCACTAGAAATATGCATTGTGAGACACCTAAATGAACAATGAGAAGCATAAATACCTTGTTTCTCATTCATTGGGAGCACCGTTAATAACTAAATCCAATATACCAAAAGTGAATCTGGAACTAAACGAGTTATAAGATCATAAAAGGAAATCATGTCCCAAATGCATAAAAAAAATTTAAAAAAGTAAAATTGTCATCAAACAATGAATCCCACTAAAAATATGCATTGTGGGACACCTAAATGAGTAATGAGAAGCATAAATATATTGTTTCTCATTCATTGGAGACACCGTTAATAACCTAAATCCAATAGACCAAAAAGTGGAATCTGGAACTAAAAAGAGTCTCATAAAGATCATAAAAGGAACATCAAGTCCCCAAATGCATAAAATACAATTTAAAAAAGTAAGAATTGTCATCATAACAATGAATCCCACTAAAAATAAGCATTGTGGGACACCTAAATGAGTAATGAGAAGCATAAATATATTGTTTCTCATTCATTGGGAGACACCGTTAATAACCTAAATCCAATAGGCCAAAAAGTGGAATCTGTAACTAAATGAGTCTCATAAAGATCATAAAAGGAACATCAAGTCCCCAAATCAAAAAAACAATTTAAAAAGTAAGAATGTCATAACAATAATCCACTAAAATAAGCATTGTGGACACCTAAATGAAATGAGAAGCATAAATATTGTTTCTCATTCATTGGAGACACCGTTAATAACCTAAATCCAATAGGCCAAAAAGTGGAATCTGTAACTAAACTGAGTCTCATAAAGATCATAAATGGAACATCAAGTCCCCAAATTCAAAAAAAACATAATTTTAAAGAGTATGAATGGTCATAACAATTAATACCACTAGAAATATGCATTGTGAGACACCTAAATGAACAATGAGAAGCATAAATACCTTGTTTCTCATTCATTGGAAGAAACCGTTAATAACCTAAATCCAATAGGCCAAAAAGTGGAATCTGTAACTAAACTGAGTCTCATAAAGATCATAAAAGGAACATCATGTCCCCAAATGCATAAAATACAATTTAAAAAAGTAAGAATTGTCATCATAACAATGAATCCCACTAAAAATAAGCATTGTGGGACACCTAAATGAGTAATGAGAAGCATAAATATATTGTTTCTCATTCATTGGGAGACACCGTTAATAACCTAAATCCAATAGACCAAAAAGTGGAATCTGGAACTAAAAAGAGTCTCATAAAGATCATAAAAGGAACATCAAGTCCCCAAATGCATAAAATACAATTTAAAAAAGTAAGAATTGTCATCATAACAATGAATCCCACTAAAAATAAGCATTGTGGGACACCTAAATGAGTAATGAGAAGCATAAATATATTGTTTCTCATTCATTGGGAGACACCGTTAATAACCTAAATCCAATAGGCCAAAAAGTGGAATCTGTAACTAAAATGAGTCTCATAAAGATCATAAAAGGAACATCAAGTCCCCAAATGCATAAAATACAATTTAAAAAAGTAAGAATTGTCATCATAACAATGAATCCCACTAAAAATAAGCATTGTGGGACACCTAAACGAGTAATGTGAAGCATAAATATATTGTTTCTCATTCATTGGGAGACACCGTTAATAACCTAAATCCAATAGGCCAAAAAGTGGAATCTGTAACTAAACTGAGTCTCATAAAGATCATAAATGGAACATCAAGTCCCCAAATTCAAAAAAAACAAATTTAAAAGTATGAATGGTCATAACAATTAATACCACTAAAATATGCATTGTGAGACACCTAAATGAACAATGAGAAGCATAAATACCTTGTTTCTCATTCATTGGAAGACACCGTTAATAACCTAAATCCAATAGGCCAAAAAGTGGAATCTCTAACTAAACTGAGTCTCATAAAGATCATAAAAGGAACATCAAGTCCCAAATTCAAAAAAAACATAATTTTAAAGAGTATGAATGGTCATAACAATTAATACCACTAGAAATATGCATTGTGAGACACCTAAATGAACAATGAGAAGCATAAATACCTTGTTTCTCATTCATTGGAAGAAACCGTTAATAACCTAAATCGAATAGGCCAAAAAGTGGAATCTGTAACTAAACTGAGTCTCATAAAGATCATAAAAGGAACATCATGTCCCCAAATGCATAAAATACAATTTAAAAAAGTACGAATTGTCATCATAACAATGAATGCCACTAAAAATAAGCATTGTGGGACACCTAAATGAGTAATGAGAAGAATAAATATATTGTTTCTCATTCATTGGGAGACACCGTTAATAACCTAAATCCAATAGACCAAAAAGTGGAATCTGGAACTAAAAAGAGTCTCATAAAGATCATAAAAGGAACATCAAGTCCCCAAATGCATAAAATACAATTTAAAAAAGTAAGAATTGTCATCATAACAATGAATCCCACTAAAAATAAGCATTGTGGGACACCTAAATGAGTAATGAGAAGCATAAATATATTGTTTCTCATTCATTGGGAGACACCGTTAATAACCTAAATCCAATAGGCGAAAAAGTAGAATCTGTAACTAAAATGAGTCTCATAAAGATCATAAAAGGAACATCAAGTCCCCAAATGCATAAAATACAATTTAAAAAAGTAAGAATTGTCATCATAACAATGAATCCCACTAAAAATAAGCATTGTGGGACACCTAAACGAGTAATGTGAAGCATAAATATATTGTTTCTCATTCATTGGGAGACACCGTTAATAACCTAAATCCAATAGGCCAAAAAGTGGAATCTGTAACTAAACTGAGTCTCATAAAGATCATAAATGGAACATCAAGTCCCCAAATTCAAAAAAAAACATAATTTTAAAGAGTATGAATGGTCATAACAATTAATACCACTAGAAATATGCATTGTGAGACACCTAAATGAACAATGAGAAGCATAAATACCTTGTTTCTCATTCATTGGAAGACACCGTTAATAACCTAAATCCAATAGGCCAAAAAGTGGAATCTCTAACTAAACTGAGTCTCATAAAGATCATAAAAGGAACATCAAGTTCCCAAATTCAAAAAAAACATAATTTTAAAGAGTATGAATGGTCATAACAATGAATACCACTAGAAATATGCATTGTGAGACACCTAAATGAACAATGAGAAGCATAAATACCTTGTTTCTCATTCATTGGGAGCCACCGTTAATCAACTAAATCCAATATACCAGAAAGATGAATCTGGAACTGAAACGAGTTAATGACGATCAGGAAAGGAAATTCATGTCCCGAAATGCATAAAACAAAATTTAAAAAAGTAATAATTGTCACAACAATGGATCCCACTAAAAATATGCATCGTGGGACTCCTAAATGAGGAATGAGAAGCTTAAATATATTGTTTCTCATTCATTTGGAGACACCGTTAATAACTTAAATCCAATAGACCAAAAAGTGGAATCTGGAACTAAAAAGAGTCTCATGAATATCATAAAAGGAACATTATGTCCCCAAATGCATAAAATTCAATTTAAAAAAGTAAGAATTGTCATCATAACAATGAATCCCACTAAAAATAAGCATTGTGGGACACCTAAACGAGTAATGTGAAGCATAAATATATTGTTTCTCATTCATTGGGAGACACCGTTAATAACCTAAATCCAATAGGCCAAAAAGTGGAATCTGTAACTAAACTGAGTCTCATAAAGATCATAAATGGAACATCAAGTCCCCAAATTCAAAAAAAAACATAATTTTAAAGAGTATGAATGGTCATAACAATTAATACCACTAGAAATATGCATTGTGAGACACCTAAATGAACAATGAGAAGCATAAATACCTTGTTTCTCATTCATTGGAAGACACCGTTAATAACCTAAATCCAATAGGCCAAAAAGTGGAATCTGTAACTAAACTGAGTCTCATAAAGATCATAAAAGGAACATCAAGTCCCAAATTCAAAAAAAACATAATTTTAAAGAGTATGAATGGTCATAACAATTAATACCACTAGAAATATGCATTGTGAGACACCTAAATGAACAATGAGAAGCATAAATACCTTGTTTCTCATTCATTGGAAGAACCGTTAATAACCTAAATCGAATAGGCCAAAAAGTGGAATCTGTAACTAAACTAAGTCTCATAAAGATCATAAAAGGAACATCATGTCCCCAAATGCATAAAATACAATTTAAAAAAGTACGAATTGTCATCATAACAATGAATCCACTAAAAATAAGCATTGTGGGACACCTAAATGAGTAATGAGAAGAATAAATATATTGTTTCTCATTCATTGGGAGACACCGTTAATAACCTAAATCCAATAGACCAAAAAGTGGAATCTGGAACTAAAAAGAGTCTCATAAAGATCATAAAAGGAACATCAAGTCCCCAAATGCATAAAATACAATTTAAAAAAGTAAGAATTGTCATCATAACAATGAATCCCACTAAAAATAAGCATTGTGGGACACCTAAATGAGTAATGAGAAGCATAAATATATTGTTTCTCATTCATTGGGAGACACCGTTAATAACCTAAATCCAATAGGCAAAAAGTGAATCTGTAACTAAAATGAGTCTCATAAAGATCATAAAAGGAACATCAAGTCCCCAAATGCATAAAATACAATTTAAAAAAGTAAGAATTGTCATCATAACAATGAATCCCACTAAAAATAAGCATTGTGGGACACCTAAAGAGTAATGGAAGCATAAATATATTGTTTCTCATTCATTGGGAGACACCGTTAATAACCTAAATCCAATAGGCCAAAAAGTGGAATCTGTAACTAAACTGAGTCTCATAAAGATCATAAATGGAACATCAAGTCCCCAAATTCAAAAAAAAACATAATTTTAAAGAGTATGAATGGTCATAACAATTAATACCACTAGAAATATGCATTGTGAGACACCTAAATGAACAATGAGAAGCATAAATACCTTGTTTCTCATTCATTGGAAGACACCGTTAATAACCTAAATCCAATAGGCCAAAAAGTGGAATCTCTAACTAAACTGAGTCTCATAAAGATCATAAAAGGAACATCAAGTTCCCAAATTCAAAAAAAACATAATTTTAAAGAGTATGAATGGTCATAACAATGAATACCACTAGAAATATGCATTGTGAGACACCTAAATGAACAATGAGAAGCATAAATACCTTGTTTCTCATTCATTGGGAGCCACCGTTAATCAACTAAATCCAATATACCAGAAAGATGAATCTGGAACTGAAACGAGTTAATGACGATCAGGAAAGAAATTCATGTCCCGAAATGCATAAAACAAAATTTAAAAAAGTAATAATTGTCACAACAATGGATCCCACTAAAAATATGCATCGTGGGACTCCTAAATGAGGAATGAGAAGCTTAAATATATTGTTTCTCATTCATTTGGAGACACCGTTAATAACTTAAATCCAATAGACCAAAAAGTGGAATCTGGAACTAAAAAGAGTCTCATGAAGATCATAAAAGGAACATTATGTCCCCAAATGCATAAAATTCAATTTAAAAAAGTAAGAATTGTCATCATAACAATGAATCCCACTAAAAATAAGCATTGTGGGACACCTAAACGAGTAATGTGAAGCATAAATATATTGTTTCTCATTCATTGGGAGACACCGTTAATAACCTAAATCCAATAGGCCAAAAAGTGGAATCTGTAACTAAACTGAGTCTCATAAAGATCATAAATGGAACATCAAGTCCCCAAATTCAAAAAAAACATAATTTTAAAGAGTATGAATGGTCATAACAATTAATACCACTAAAATATGCATTGTGAGACACCTAAATGAACAATGAGAAGCATAAATACCTTGTTTCTCATTCATTGGAAGACACCGTTAATAACCTAAATCCAATAGGCCAAAAAGTGGAATCTGTAACTAAACTGAGTCTCATAAAGATCATAAAAGGAACATCAAGTCCCAAATTCAAAAAAAACATAATTTTAAAGAGTATGAATGGTCATAACAATTAATACCACTAGAAATATGCATTGTGAGACACCTAAATGAACAATGAGAAGCATAAATACCTTGTTTCTCATTCATTGGAAGAAACCGTTAATAACCTAAATCGAATAGGCCAAAAAGTGGAATCTGTAACTAAACTGAGTCTCATAAAGATCATAAAAGGAACATCATGTCCCCAAATGCATAAAATACAATTTAAAAAAGTAGAATTGTCATCATAACAATGAATGCCACTAAAAATAAGCATTGTGGGACACCTAAATGAGTAATGAGAAGAATAAATATATTGTTTCTCATTCATTGGGAGACACCGTTAATAACCTAAATCCAATAGACCAAAAAGTGGAATCTGGAACTAAAAAGAGTCTCATAAAGATCATAAAAGGAACATCAAGTCCCCAAATGCATAAAATACAATTTAAAAAAGTAAGAATTGTCATCATAACAATGAATCCCACTAAAAATAAGCATTGTGGGACACCTAAATGAGTAATGAGAAGCATAAATATATTGTTTCTCATTCATTGGGAGACACCGTTAATAACCTAAATCCAATAGGCGAAAAAGTAGAATCTGTAACTAAAATGAGTCTCATAAAGATCATAAAAGGAACATCAAGTCCCCAAATGCATAAAATACAATTTAAAAAAGTAAGAATTGTCATCATAACAATGAATCCCACTAAAAATAAGCATTGTGGGACACCTAAACGAGTAATGTGAAGCATAAATATATTGTTTCTCATTCATTGGGAGACACCGTTAATAACCTAAATCCAATAGGCCAAAAAGTGGAATCTGTAACTAAACTGAGTCTCATAAAGATCATAAATGGAACATCAAGTCCCCAAATTCAAAAAAAAACATAATTTTAAAGAGTATGAATGGTCATAACAATTAATACCACTAGAAATATGCATTGTGAGACACCTAAATGAACAATGAGAAGCATAAATACCTTGTTTCTCATTCATTGGAAGACACCGTTAATAACCTAAATCCAATAGGCCAAAAAGTGGAATCTCTAACTAAACTGAGTCTCATAAAGATCATAAAAGGAACATCAAGTTCCCAAATTCAAAAAAAACATAATTTTAAAGAGTATGAATGGTCATAACAATGAATACCACTAGAAATATGCATTGTGAGACACCTAAATGAACAATGAGAAGCATAAATACCTTGTTTCTCATTCATTGGGAGCCACCGTTAATCAACTAAATCCAATATACCAGAAAGATGAATCTGGAACTGAAACGAGTTAATGACGATCAGGAAAGAAAATTCATGTCCCGAAATGCATAAAACAAAATTTAAAAAAGTAATAATTGTCACAACAATGGATCCCACTAAAAATATGCATCGTGGGACTCCTAAATGAGGAATGAGAAGCTTAAATATATTGTTTCTCATTCATTTGGAGACACCGTTAATAACTTAAATCCAATAGACCAAAAAGTGGAATCTGGAACTAAAAAGAGTCTCATGAATATCATAAAAGGAACATTATGTCCCCAAATGCATAAAATTCAATTTAAAAAAGTAAGAATTGTCATCATAACAATGAATCCCACTAAAAATAAGCATTGTGGGACACCTAAATGAGTAATGTGAAGCATAAATATATTGTTTCTCATTCATTGGGAGACACCGTTAATAACCTAAATCCAATAGGCCAAAAAGTGGAATCTGTAACTAAACTGAGTCTCATAAAGATCATAAATGGAACATCAAGTCCCCAAATTCAAAAAAAACATAATTTTAAAGAGTATGAATGGTCATAACAATTAATACCACTAGAAATATGCATTGTGAGACACCTAAATGAACAATGAGAAGCATAAATACCTTGTTTCTCATTCATTGGAAGAAACCGTTAATAACCTAAATCGAATAGGCCAAAAAGTGGAATCTGTAACTAAACTGAGTCTCATAAAGATCATAAAAGGAACATCATGTCCCCAAATGCATAAAATACAATTTAAAAAAGTACGAATTGTCATCATAACAATGAATGCCACTAAAAATAAGCATTGTGGGACACCTAAATGAGTAATGAGAAGAATAAATATATTGTTTCTCATTCATTGGGAGACACCGTTAATAACCTAAATCCAATAGACCAAAAAGTGGAATCTGGAACTAAAAAGAGTCTCATAAAGATCATAAAAGGAACATCAAGTCCCCAAATGCATAAAATACAATTTAAAAAAGTAAGAATTGTCATCATAACAATGAATCCCACTAAAAATAAGCATTGTGGGACACCTAAATGAGTAATGAGAAGCATAAATATATTGTTTCTCATTCATTGGGAGACACCGTTAATAACCTAAATCCAATAGGCGAAAAAGTGGAATCTGTAACTAAAATGAGTCTCATAAAGATCATAAAAGGAACATCAAGTCCCCAAATGCATAAAATACAATTTAAAAAAGTAAGAATTGTCATCATAACAATGAATCCCACTAAAAATAAGCATTGTGGGACACCTAAACGAGTAATGTGAAGCATAAATATATTGTTTCTCATTCATTGGGAGACACCGTTAATAACCTAAATCCAATAGGCCAAAAAGTGGAATCTGTAACTAAACTGAGTCTCATAAAGATCATAAATGGAACATCAAGTCCCCAAATTCAAAAAAAAACATAATTTTAAAGAGTATGAATGGTCATAACAATTAATACCACTAGAAATATGCATTGTGAGACACCTAAATGAACAATGAGAAGCATAAATACCTTGTTTCTCATTCATTGGAAGACACCGTTAATAACCTAAATCCAATAGGCCAAAAAGTGGAATCTCTAACTAAACTGAGTCTCATAAAGATCATAAAAGGAACATCAAGTTCCCAAATTCAAAAAAAACATAATTTTAAAGAGTATGAATGGTCATAACAATGAATACCACTAGAAATATGCATTGTGAGACACCTAAATGAACAATGAGAAGCATAAATACCTTGTTTCTCATTCATTGGGAGCCACCGTTAATCAACTAAATCCAATATACCAGAAAGATGAATCTGGAACTGAAACGAGTTAATGACGATCAGGAAAGGAAATCATGTCCCGAAATGCATAAAACAAAATTTAAAAAAGTAATAATTGTCACAACAATGGATCCCACTAAAAATATGCATCGTGGGACTCCTAAATGAGGAATGAGAAGCTTAAATATATTGTTTCTCATTCATTTGGAGACACCGTTAATAACTTAAATCCAATAGACCAAAAAGTGGAATCTGGAACTAAAAAGAGTCTCATGAAGATCATAAAAGGAACATTATGTCCCCAAATGCATAAAATTCAATTTAAAAAAGTAAGAATTGTCATCATAACAATGAATCCCACTAAAAATAAGCATTGTGGGACACCTAAATGAGTAATGAGAAGCATAAATATATTGTTTCTCATTCATTGGGAGACACCGTTAATAACCTAAATCCAATAGGCCAAAAAGTGGAATCTGTAACTAAAATGAGTCTCATAAAGATCATAAAAGGAACATCAAGTCCCCAAATGCATAAAATACAATTTAAAAAAGTAAGAATTGTCATCATAACAATGAATCCCACTAAAAATAAGCATTGTGGGACACCTAAACGAGTAATGTGAAGCATAAATATATTGTTTCTCATTCATTGGGAGACACCGTTAATAACCTAAATCCAATAGGCCAAAAAGTGGAATCTGTAACTAAACTGAGTCTCATAAAGATCATAAATGGAACATCAAGTCCCCAAATTCAAAAAAAAACATAATTTTAAAGAGTATGAATGGTCATAACAATTAATACCACTAGAAATATGCATTGTGAGACACCTAAATGAACAATGAGAAGCATAAATACCTTGTTTCTCATTCATTGGAAGACACCGTTAATAACCTAAATCCAATAGGCCAAAAAGTGGAATCTCTAACTAAACTGAGTCTCATAAAGATCATAAAAGGAACATCAAGTTCCCAAATTCAAAAAAAACATAATTTTAAAGAGTATGAATGGTCATAACAATTAATACCACTAGAAATATGCATTGTGAGACACCTAAATGAACAATGAGAAGCATAAATACCTTGTTTCTCATTCATTGGAAGAAACCGTTAATAACCTAAATCGAATAGGCCAAAAAGTGGAATCTGTAACTAAACTAAGTCTCATAAAGATCATAAAAGGAACATCATGTCCCCAAATGCATAAAATACAATTTAAAAAAGTACGAATTGTCATCATAACAATGAATGCCACTAAAAATAAGCATTGTGGGACACCTAAATGAGTAATGAGAAGAATAAATATATTGTTTCTCATTCATTGGGAGACACCGTTAATAACCTAAATCCAATAGACCAAAAAGTGGAATCTGGAACTAAAAAGAGTCTCATAAAGATCATAAAAGGAACATCAAGTCCCCAAATGCATAAAATACAATTTAAAAAAGTAAGAATTGTCATCATAACAATGAATCCCACTAAAAATAAGCATTGTGGGACACCTAAATGAGTAATGAGAAGCATAAATATATTGTTTCTCATTCATTGGGAGACACCGTTAATAACCTAAATCCAATAGGCGAAAAAGTAGAATCTGTAACTAAAATGAGTCTCATAAAGATCATAAAAGGAACATCAAGTCCCCAAATGCATAAAATACAATTTAAAAAAGTAAGAATTGTCATCATAACAATGAATCCCACTAAAAATAAGCATTGTGGGACACCTAAACGAGTAATGTGAAGCATAAATATATTGTTTCTCATTCATTGGGAGACACCGTTAATAACCTAAATCCAATAGGCCAAAAAGTGGAATCTGTAACTAAACTGAGTCTCATAAAGATCATAAATGGAACATCAAGTCCCCAAATTCAAAAAAAAACATAATTTTAAAGAGTATGAATGGTCATAACAATTAATACCACTAGAAATATGCATTGTGAGACACCTAAATGAACAATGAGAAGCATAAATACCTTGTTTCTCATTCATTGGAAGACACCGTTAATAACCTAAATCCAATAGGCCAAAAAGTGGAATCTCTAACTAAACTGAGTCTCATAAAGATCATAAAAGGAACATCAAGTTCCCAAATTCAAAAAAAAACATAATTTTAAAGAGTATGAATGGTCATAACAATGAATACCACTAGAAATATGCATTGTGAGACACCTAAATGAACAATGAGAAGCATAAATACCTTGTTTCTCATTCATTGGGAGCCACCGTTAATCAACTAAATCCAATATACCAGAAAGATGAATCTGGAACTGAAACGAGTTAATGACGATCAGGAAAGAAATTCATGTCCCGAAATGCATAAAACAAATTTAAAAAAGTAATAATTGTCACAACAATGGATCCCACTAAAAATATGCATCGTGGGACTCCTAAATGAGGAATGAGAAGCTTAAATATATTGTTTCTCATTCATTTGGAGACACCGTTAATAACTTAAATCCAATAGACCAAAAAGTGGAATCTGGAACTAAAAAGAGTCTCATGAAGATCATAAAAGGAACATTATGTCCCCAAATGCATAAAATTCAATTTAAAAAAGTAAGAATTGTCATCATAACAATGAATCCCACTAAAAATAAGCATTGTGGGACACCTAAATGAGTAATGAGAAGCATAAATATATTGTTTCTCATTCATTGGGAGACACCGTTAATAACCTAAATCCAATAGGCGAAAAAGTGGAATCTGTAACTAAAATGAGTCTCATAAAGATCATAAAAGGAACATCAAGTCCCCAAATGCATAAAATACAATTTAAAAAAGTAAGAATTGTCATCATAACAATGAATCCCACTAAAAATAAGCATTGTGGGACACCTAAACGAGTAATGTGAAGCATAAATATATTGTTTCTCATTCATTGGGAGACACCGTTAATAACCTAAATCCAATAGGCCAAAAAGTGGAATCTGTAACTAAACTGAGTCTCATAAAGATCATAAATGGAACATCAAGTCCCCAAATTAAAAAAAAAACATAATTTTAAAGAGTATGAATGGTCATAACAATTAATACCACTAGAAATATGCATTGTGAGACACCTAAATGAACAATGAGAAGCATAAATACCTTGTTTCTCATTCATTGGAAGACACCGTTAATAACCTAAATCCAATAGGCCAAAAAGTGGAATCTCTAACTAAACTGAGTCTCATAAAGATCATAAAAGGAACATCAAGTTCCCAAATTCAAAAAAAACATAATTTTAAAGAGTATGAATGGTCATAACAATTAATACCACTAGAAATATGCATTGTGAGACACCTAAATGAACAATGAGAAGCATAAATACCTTGTTTCTCATTCATTGGAAGAAACCGTTAATAACCTAAATCGAATAGGCCAAAAAGTGGAATCTGTAACTAAACTGAGTCTCATAAAGATCATAAAAGGAACATCATGTCCCCAAATGCATAAAATACAATTTAAAAAAGTACGAATTGTCATCATAACAATGAATGCCACTAAAAATAAGCATTGTGGGACACCTAAATGAGTAATGAGAAGAATAAATATATTGTTTCTCATTCATTGGGAGACACCGTTAATAACCTAAATCCAATAGACCAAAAGTGGAATCTGGAACTAAAAAGAGTCTCATAAAGATCATAAAAGGAACATCAAGTCCCCAAATGCATAAAATACAATTTAAAAAAGTAAGAATTGTCATCATAACAATGAATCCCACTAAAAATAAGCATTGTGGGACACCTAAATGAGTAATGAGAAGCATAAATATATTGTTTCTCATTCATTGGGAGACACCGTTAATAACCTAAATCCAATAGGCGAAAAAGTAGAATCTGTAACTAAAATGAGTCTCATAAAGATCATAAAAGGAACATCAAGTCCCCAAATGCATAAAATACAATTTAAAAAAGTAAGAATTGTCATCATAACAATGAATCCCACTAAAAATAAGCATTGTGGGACACCTAAATGAGTAATGAGAAGCATAAATATATTGTTTCTCATTCATTGGGAGACACCGTTAATAACCTAAATCCAATAGGCCAAAAAGTGGAATCTGTAACTAAACTGAGTCTCATAAAGATCATAAATGGAACATCAAGTCCCCAAATTCAAAAAAAAAACATAATTTTAAAGAGTATGAATGGTCATAACAATTAATACCACTAGAAATATGCATTGTGAGACACCTAAATGAACAATGAGAAGCATAAATACCTTGTTTCTCATTCATTGGAAGACACCGTTAATAACCTAAATCCAATAGGCCAAAAAGTGGAATCTCTAACTAAACTGAGTCTCATAAAGATCATAAAAGGAACATCAAGTTCCCAAATTCAAAAAAAACATAATTTTAAAGAGTATGAATGGTCATAACAATGAATACCACTAGAAATATGCATTGTGAGACACCTAAATGAACAATGAGAAGCATAAATACCTTGTTTCTCATTCATTGGGAGCCACCGTTAATCAACTAAATCCAATATACCAGAAAGATGAATCTGGAACGAAACGAGTTAATGACGATCAGGAAAGGAAAATTCATGTCCCAAATGCATAAAAACAATTTAAAAAAAGTAATAATTGTCATCAACAATGAATCCCACTAAAAATAAGCATTGTGGGACTCCTAAATGAGGAATGAGAAGCTAAATATATTGTTTCTCATTCATTGGGAGACACCGTTAATAACCTAAATCCAATAGACCAAAAAGTGGAATCTGGAACTAAAAAGAGTCTCATAAAGATCATAAAAGGAACATTAGTCCCCAAATGCATAAAATTCAATTTAAAAAAGTAAGAATTGTCATCATAACAATGAATCCCACTAAAAATAAGCATTGTGGGACACCTAAATGAGTAATGAGAAGCATAAATATATTGTTTCTCATTCATTGGGAGACACCGTTAATAACCTAAATCCAATAGGCGAAAAAGTGGAATCTGTAACTAAAATGAGTCTCATAAAGATCATAAAAGGAACATCAAGTCCCCAAATGCATAAAATACAATTTAAAAAAGTAAGAATTGTCATCATAACAATGAATCCCACTAAAAATAAGCATTGTGGGACACCTAAACGAGTAATGTGAAGCATAAATATATTGTTTCTCATTCATTGGGAGACACCGTTAATAACCTAAATCCAATAGGCCAAAAAGTGGAATCTGTAACTAAACTGAGTCTCATAAAGATCATAAATGGAACATCAAGTCCCCAAATTCAAAAAAAAAACATAATTTTAAAGAGTATGAATGGTCATAACAATTAATACCACTAGAAATATGCATTGTGAGACACCTAAATGAACAATGAGAAGCATAAATACCTTGTTTCTCATTCATTGGAAGACACCGTTAATAACCTAAATCAATAGGCCAAAAAGTGGAATCTGTAACTAAACTGAGTCTCATAAAGATCATAAAAGGAACATCAATGTCCCGCAAATGCATAAAATACAAATTTAAAAAAGTACTGAATTGTCATCATAACAATGGAATGCCACTAAAAATAAGCATTGTGGGACACCTAAATGAGAATGAGAAGCATAAATATATTGTTTCTCATTCATTGGGAGACACCGTTAATAACTTAAATCCAATAGACCAAAAAAGTGGAATCTGGAACTAAAAAGAGTCTCATGAAGATCATAAAAGGAACATTATGTCCCCAAATGCATAAAATCAATTTAAAAAAGTAAGAATTGTCATCATAACAATGAATCCCACTAAAAATAAGCATTGTGGGACACCTAAATGAGTAATGAGAAGCATAAATATATTGTTTCTCATTCATTGGGAGACACCGTAATAACCTAAATCCAATAGGCCAAAAAGTGGAATCTGTAACTAAAATGAGTCTCATAAAGATCATAAAAGGAACATCAAGTCCCCAAATGCATAAAATACAATTTAAAAAGTAAGAATTGTCATCATAACAATGAATCCCACTAAAAATAAGCATTGTGGGACACCTAAAGAGTAATGAGAAGCATAAATATATTGTTTCTCATTCATTGGGAGACACCGTTAATAACCTAAATCCAATAGGCCAAAAAGTGGAATCTGTAACTAAAACTGAGTCTCATAAAGATCATAAAAGGAACATCAAGTCCCCAAATTCAAAAAACAATTTTAAAGAGTATGAATGTCATAACAATGAATACCACTAAAAATATGCATTGGGACACCTAAATGACAATGAGAAGCATAAATATTGTTTCTCATTCATTGGGAGACACCGTTAATAACCTAAATCCAATAGGCCAAAAAGTGGAATCTGTAACTAAACTGAGTCTCATAAAGATCATAAAAGGAACATCAGTCCCAAATGCATAAAAACAATTTAAAAAAGTAGAATTGTCATCATAACAATGAATCCCACTAAAAATAAGCATTGTGGGACACCTAAATGAGTAATGAGAAGCATAAATATATTTTCTCATTCATTGGAGACACCGTTAATAACCTAAATCCAATAGGCCAAAAAGTGGAATCTGAACTAAAAGAGTCTCATAAAGATCATAAAAGGAACATCAAGTCCCCAAATGCATAAAATACAATTTAAAAAAGTAAGAATTGTCATCATAACAATGAATCCCACTAAAAATAAGCATTGTGGGACACCTAAATGAGTAATGAGAAGCATAAATATATTGTTTCTCATTCATTGGGAGACACCGTTAATAACCTAAATCCAATAGGCCAAAAAGTGGAATCTGTAACTAAAATGAGTCTCATAAAGATCATAAAAGGAACATCAAGTCCCCAAATGCATAAAAACAATTTAAAAAAGTAAGAATTGTCATCATAACAATGAATCCCACTAAAAATAAGCATTGTGGGACACCTAAATGAGTAATGAGAAGCATAAATATATTGTTTCTCATTCATTGGGAGACACCGTTAATAACCTAAATCCAATAGGCCAAAAAGTGGAATCTGTAACTAAACTGAGTCTCATAAAGATCATAAAGGAACATCAAGTCCCCAAATCAAAAAAAAACAAATTTTAAAAGTATGAATGGTCATAACAATGAATACCACTAAATTGCATTGTGACACCTAAATGACAATGAGAAGCATAAATATTGTTTCTCATTCATTGGGAGACACCGTTAATAACCTAAATCCAATAGGCCAAAAAGTGGAATCTCTAACTAAACTGAGTCTCATAAAGATCATAAAAGGAACATCAAGTCCCCAAATTCAAAAAAACATAATTTTAAAGAGTATGAATGGTCATAACAATGAATACCACTAGAAATATGCATTGTGAGACACCTAAATGAACAATGAGAAGCATAAATACCTTGTTTCTCATTCATTGGAGACACCGTTAATAACCTAAATCCAATACCAAAAAGTGGAATCTGAACTAAACGAGTTAAGACGATCAAAAGGAACATCATGTCCCAAATGCATAAAACAAATTTAAAAAAGTAATGAATTGTCATAACAATGAATCCCACTAAAAATATGCATTGTGGGACACCTAAATGAGAATGAGAAGCATAAATATATTGTTTCTCATTCATTGGAGACACCGTTAATAACCTAAATCCAATAGACCAAAAAGTGGAATCTGGAACTAAAAGAGTCTCATAAAGATCATAAAAGGAACATATGTCCCCAAATGCATAAAATCAATTTAAAAAAGTAAGAATTGTCATCATAACAATGAATCCCACTAAAAATAAGCATTGTGGGACACCTAAATGAGTAATGAGAAGCATAAATATATTGTTTCTCATTCATTGGGAGACACCGTTAATAACCTAAATCCAATAGGCCAAAAAGTGGAATCTGTAACTAAAATGAGTCTCATAAAGATCATAAAAGGAACATCAAGTCCCCAAATGCATAAAATACAATTTAAAAAAGTAAGAATTGTCATCATAACAATGAATCCCACTAAAAATAAGCATTGTGGGACACCTAAATGAGTAATGAGAAGCATAAATATATTGTTTCTCATTCATTGGGAGACACCGTTAATAACCTAAATCCAATAGGCCAAAAAGTGGAATCTGTAACTAAAACTGAGTCTCATAAAGATCATAAAAGGAACATCAAGTCCCCAAATGCAAAAAAAAACAAATTTTAAAGAGTATGAATGTCATAACAATGAATCCCACTAAAAATATGCATTGTGGGACACCTAAATGAACAATGAGAAGCATAAATATATTGTTTCTCATTCATTGGAGACACCGTTAATAACCTAAATCCAATAGGCCAAAAAGTGGAATCTGTAACTAAACTGAGTCTCATAAAGATCATAAAAGGAACATCAAGTCCCCAAATGCATAAAAACAATTTAAAAAAGTAGAATTGTCATCATAACAATGAATCCCACTAAAAATAAGCATTGTGGGACACCTAAATGAGTAATGAGAAGCATAAATATATTGTTTCTCATTCATTGGAGACACCGTTAATAACCTAAATCCAATAGGCCAAAAAGTGGAATCTGAACTAAAAGAGTCTCATAAAGATCATAAAAGGAACATCAAGTCCCCAAATGCATAAAATACAATTTAAAAAAGTAAGAATTGTCATCATAACAATGAATCCCACTAAAAATAAGCATTGTGGGACACCTAAATGAGTAATGAGAAGCATAAATATATTTTCTCATTCATTGGGAGACACCGTTAATAACCTAAATCCAATAGGCCAAAAAGTGGAATCTGTAACTAAAACTGAGTCTCATAAAGATCATAAAAGGAACATCAAGTCCCCAAATGCAAAAAAACAATTTTAAAAAGTAGAATTGTCATCATAACAATGAATCCCACTAAAAATAAGCATTGTGGACACCTAAATGAGTAATGAGAAGCATAAATATATTGTTTCTCATTCATTGGAGACACCGTTAATAACCTAAATCCAATAGGCCAAAAAGTGGAATCTGTAACTAAACTGAGTCTCATAAAGATCATAAAAGGAACATCAAGTCCCCAAATGCAAAAAACAATTTAAAAAAGTATGAATTGTCATAACAATGAATCCCACTAAAAATAAGCATTGTGGGACACCTAAATGAGTAATGAGAAGCATAAATATTGTTTCTCATTCATTGGGAGACACCGTTAATAACCTAAATCCAATAGGCCAAAAAGTGGAATCTGTAACTAAAATGAGTCTCATAAAGATCATAAAAGGAACATCAGTCCCCAAATGCATAAAAACAATTTAAAAAAGTAAGAATTGTCATCATAACAATGAATCCCACTAAAAATAAGCATTGTGGGACACCTAAATGAGTAATGAGAAGCATAAATATATTGTTTCTCATTCATTGGGAGACACCGTTAATAACCTAAATCCAATAGACCAAAAAGTGGAATCTAACTAAAAGAGTCTCATAAAGATCATAAAAGGAACATCAAGTCCCCAAATGCATAAAATACAATTTAAAAAAGTAAGAATTGTCATCATAACAATGAATCCCACTAAAAATAAGCATTGTGGGACACCTAAATGAGTAATGAGAAGCATAAATATATTGTTTCTCATTCATTGGGAGACACCGTTAATAACCTAAATCCAATAGGCCAAAAAGTGGAATCTGTAACTAAAATGAGTCTCATAAAGATCATAAAAGGAACATCAAGTCCCCAAATGCATAAAATACAATTTAAAAAAGTAAGAATTGTCATCATAACAATGAATCCCACTAAAAATAAGCATTGTGGGACACCTAAATGTAATGAGAAGCATAAATATATTGTTTCTCATTCATTGGAGACACCGTTAATAACCTAAATCCAATAGGCCAAAAAGTGGAATCTGTAACTAAACTGAGTCTCATAAAGATCATAAAAGGAACATCAAGTCCCCAAATCAAAAAAACATAATTTTAAAAAGTATGAATGTCATAACAATGAATACCACTAAATGCATTGTGGACACCTAAATGAACAATGAGAAGCATAAATATTGTTTCTCATTCATTGGGAGACACCGTTAATAACCTAAATCCAATAGGCCAAAAAGTGGAATCTCTAACTAAACTGAGTCTCATAAAGATCATAAAAGGAACATCAAGTCCCAAATGCAAAAAACAAAATTTAAAGTAATGAATGTCATAACAATGAATCCCACTAAAAATATGCATTGTGGGACACCTAAATGAACAATGAGAAGCATAAATATATTGTTTCTCATTCATTGGGAGACACCGTTAATAACCTAAATCCAATATACCAAAAAGTGGAATCTGAACTAAAAGAGTCTCATAAAGATCATAAAAGGAACATCATGTCCCCAAATGCATAAAACAAATTTAAAAAAGTAATTGTCATCATAACAATGAATCCCACTAAAAATAAGCATTGTGGGACACCTAAATGAGAATGAGAAGCATAAATATATTGTTTCTCATTCATTGGGAGACACCGTTAATAACCTAAATCCAATAGGCCAAAAAGTGGAATCTGTAACTAAAAGAGTCTCATAAAGATCATAAAAGGAACATAGTCCCCAAATGCATAAAATCAATTTAAAAAAGTAAGAATTGTCATCATAACAATGAATCCCACTAAAAATAAGCATTGTGGGACACCTAAATGAGTAATGAGAAGCATAAATATATTGTTTCTCATTCATTGGGAGACACCGTTAATAACCTAAATCCAATAGGCCAAAAAGTGGAATCTGTAACTAAACTGAGTCTCATAAAGATCATAAAAGGAACATCAAGTCCCCAAATTAAAAAAAACAGAATTTTAAAGAGTATGAATGGTCATAACATGAATATCATTATAAATATTGTTTCTCATTCATTGAGACACCGTTAATAACCTAAATCCAATACCAAAGTGGAATCTGAACTAAACGAGTTAATGATCAAAAGGAACATCATGTCCCCAAATGCATAAAACAATTTAAAAAAGTAATAATTGTCATAACAATGAATCCCACTAAAAAATGCATTGTGGGACACCTAAATGAGAATGAGAAGCATAAATATATTGTTTCTCATTCATTGGAGACACCGTTAATAACCTAAATCCAATAGGCCAAAAAGTGGAATCTGTAACTAAAATGAGTCTCATAAAGATCATAAAAGGAACATCATCCCCAAATGCATAAAATACAATTTAAAAAAGTAAGAATTGTCATCATAACAATGAATCCCACTAAAAATAAGCATTGTGGGACACCTAAATGAGTAATGAGAAGCATAAATATATTGTTTCTCATTCATTGGGAGACACCGTTAATAACCTAAATCCAATAGGCAAAAAGTGGAATCTGTAACTAAAATGAGTCTCATAAAGATCATAAAAGGAACATCAAGTCCCCAAATGCATAAAATAAATTTAAAAAAGTAAGAATTGTCATCATAACAATGAATCCCACTAAAAATAAGCATTGTGGGACACCTAAATGAGTAATGAGAAGCATAAATATATTGTTTCTCATTCATTGGGAGACACCGTTAATAACCTAAATCCAATAGGCCAAAAAGTGGAATCTGTAACTAAACTGAGTCTCATAAAGATCATAAAAGGAACATCAAGTCCCCAAATTAAAAAAAACAAATTTAAAGAGTATGAATGGTCATAACAATGAATACCACTAGAAATATGCATTGTGAGACACCTAAATGAACAATGAGAAGCATAAATACCTTGTTTCTCATTCATTGGGAGACACCGTTAATAACCTAAATCCATATACCAAAAAGTGGAATCTGAACTAAACGAGTTAATGACGATCAAAAGGAAACATCAGTCCCAAATGCATAAAAAAAATTTAAAAAAGTAATAATTGTCATAACAATGAATCCCACTAAAAATATGCATTGTGGGACACCTAAATGAGAATGAGAAGCATAAATATATTGTTTCTCATTCATTGGAGACACCGTTAATAACCTAAATCCAATAGACCAAAAAGTGGAATCTGAACTAAAAAGAGTCTCATAAAGATCATAAAAGGAACATATGTCCCCAAATGCATAAAATCAATTTAAAAAAGTAAGAATTGTCATCATAACAATGAATCCCACTAAAAATAAGCATTGTGGGACACCTAAATGAGTAATGAGAAGCATAAATATATTGTTTCTCATTCATTGGGAGACACCGTTAATAACCTAAATCCAATAGGCCAAAAAGTGGAATCTGTAACTAAAATGAGTCTCATAAAGATCATAAAAGGAACATCAAGTCCCCAAATGCATAAAATACAATTTAAAAAAGTAAGAATTGTCATCATAACAATGAATACCACTAAAATAAGCATTGTGGGACACCTAAATGAGTAATGAGAAGCATAAATATTGTTTCTCATTCATTGGGAGACACCGTTAATAACCTAAATCCAATAGGCCAAAAAGTGGAATCTGTAACTAAACTGAGTCTCATAAAGATCATAAAAGGAACATCAAGTCCCCAAATTCAAAAAAAACAATTTTAAAGAGTATGAATGGTCATAACAATGAATACCACTAGAAATATGCATTGTGAGACACCTAAATGAACAATGAGAAGCATAAATATTGTTTCTCATTCATTGGAGACACCGTTAATAACCTAAATCCAATAGGCCAAAAAGTGGAATCTGTAACTAAAATGAGTCTCATAAAGATCATAAAAGGAACATCAAGTCCCCAAATGCATAAAA
>FNXX01000134.1:0-37336 GCA_900108845.1 Iljinskaea planisiliqua
AAGTTCTTTTCTGATCTTTATAGGATCATTTTAGTTCCAGATTGCTTTTTGGCCTATAGATTTTGTGATTAACGTGTCTCTCAATTAAGAAAACCAATATTTATGCTTCTCATTCCTCATTTAGGTGTCCCACAATCATATTTCTAGTGGTATTCATTGTTATAACCATTCTTACTCTTAAATTTTTTAATGCATTTGGGACAAGAAGTTAGTTTCTGATCTTATTGGACTCATTTTAGTTCCAGATTCCTGTTTTTGGCTTTATTTTTTGATTAACGGTGTCTCTCAATAAGTAAGAAACAATTATTTATGCTTAATCTCATTCCTCATTTAGTGTCCCACATGCATATTTCTAGTGGTATTCTTGTTATGACCATTCTTACTTTTAAATTATATTTTATGCATTTGGGGAAATGAAGTTTCTTTCTGATCTTTATAGGACTCATTTAGTTCCAGATTCCACTTTCGGTCTATGGATTTGTTGATTAAATATCTCCAAATAAATAAGACCAATTATTTATGCTTCTCATTCCTCATTTAGGTGTCCACAATCCATATTTCTAGTGGTATTCATTGTTTTAACCATTCTTACTCCTTAAAATTATGAATTATGCATTTGGGGACAATAAGTTATTTTCTGATCTTCATTGGACTCATTTCAGTTCCAGATTCCTCTTTTTGGTATATTGGATTTTGTTGATGAACGTGTCTCTAATGAGTAAAAAACAATTATTTATGCTTCTCATTCCTCATTTAGGTGTTTCCACAGTGCATATTTCTAGGGTTATTAATTGTTATGACCATTCTTACTCCTTAAAATATGCATATTACATTGGGACAAAAATTAGTTTTCTGATCTTCATTAAGTCATTTCAGTTCCAAATTCCTCTTTTTGGTATATCAGATTTTGTGATGAACAGTGTCTCGTAATGAGTAAAAACAAGGTATTTATGTTCTCATTCCTCATTTAGGTGTCCCACAGTACATATTTCTAGTGGTATTCATTGTTATGACCATTCTTACTCTTTAAAATTGTTTGTTTATGCATTTGGGGACATGAACTTTCTTTTCTAATCTTATAGGAATCATTTTAGTTCAAGATTGCAAGTTTTTGGCTATAGGATTTTGTTGATTAACTGTCTCTCATTAATGAAAATAATGTATTTATGCTTCTCATTCCTCATTTAGGTGTCCCACAATCCATATTTCTAGTGGTATTCATTTTAATGATCATTCTTACTCCTCAAAATTGTGCATTCTGCATTTGGGGACAAGAAGTTAGTTTTCTGATCTTCAATTGGACTCATTTTAAATTATGCATTATGCATTATGATATTTCTAGTGGTCATTGTATGACAATTCTTACTCTTTCAAATTATTTTTATGCATTTGGGGACATGAAGTTTCTTTTCTACTTTATAGACTCATTTTAGTTCCAGATTCCTTTTTTGCTATATTGAATTTCTTGATAATGGTGTCTCTCATAAGTAAAAACAAGGTATTTATGCTAATCATTCCTCATTTAGTTGTCCCACAGTGCATATTTCTAGTGGTATTCTTTGTTATGACCATTCTTACTCTTTTAAATTATATTTTATGCATTTGGGGACATGAAGTTTCATTTCGATCTTTATAGGACTCATTTTAGTTCCAGATTCCACTTTTCGGTCTATTAGGATTTAGTTGATTAACGCGTCTCCAAATAATAAAGACCAATATATTATCCTTCTCATTCCTCATTTAGTGTCCCACAATCCATATTTCTAGTGGTATTCATTGTTATAACCATTCTTACTTAAAATTATGAATTATGCATTTGGGACAAGAAGTTAGTTTTCTGATCTTCATTGGACTCATTTCAGTTCAGATTCCTCTTTTTGGTATATTGGATTTTGTTGATTAACGGTGTCTCTCAATGAGTAAAAACGGTATTTATGCTTCTCATTCCTCATTTAGGTGTTCCACAGTGCATATTTCTAGTTATTAATTGTTATGACCATTCTTACTCCTTAAAATTATGCATTATGCATTTGGGGACAAGAAATTAGTTTTCTGATCTTCATTAGACTCATTTCAGTTCCAAATTTCTCTTTTGGTATATCAGATTTTGTGATGAACAGTGTCTCGTAATGACTAAAAACAAGGTATTTATGTTTTTCATTCCTCATTTAGGTGTCCCACAGTACATATTTCTAGTGGTATTCATTGTTATGACCATTCTTACTCTTTTAAATTATGTTTTATGCATTTGGGGACATGAAGTTTCTTTTCTAATCTTTATAGGAATCATTTTAGTTCAAGATTGCAGTTTTGGCCTATAGGATTTTGTTGATTAACGGTGTCTCTCTATAATGAAAAATAATGTATTTATGCTTCTCATTCCTCATTTAGGTGTCCACAATCCATATTTCTAGCGGTATTCATTGTTATGACCATTCTTACTCCTCAAAATTGTCCATTATGCATTTGGGGACAAGAAGTTAGTTTTCTGATCTTAATTGGACTCATTTAGTTCCAGATTCCTGTTTTTGGTATATTGAATTTTCTTGATTAACGGTGTCTCTCAATAAGTAAGAAACAAGTTATTTATGCTAATCATTCCTCATTTAGTTGTCCCACAGTGCATATTTCTAGTGGTATTCTTTGTTATGACCATTCTTAATCTTTTAAATTATATTTTATGCATTTGGGGAAATGAAGTTTCTTTTCTGATCTTTATAGGACTCATTTTAGTTCCAGATTCCACTTTTCGGTCTATAGGATTTAGTTGATTAACATGATCTCCAATAAATAAAGACCAATGTATTTATGCTTCTCATTCCTCATTTAGGTGTCGCACAATCCATATTTCTAGTGGTATTCATTGTTATAACTATTCTTACTCCTTAAAATTATGAATTATGCATTTGGGGACAATAAGTTAGTTTTCTGATCTTCATTGGACTCATTTCAGTTCCAGATTCCTCTTTTTGGTATATTGGATTTTGTTGATGAACGTGTCTCTCAATGAGTAAGAAACAAGGTATTTATGCTTCTCATTCCTCATTTAGGTGTTCCACAGTGCATATTTCTAGGGTTATTAATTGTTATGACCATTCTTACTCCTTAAAATTATGCATTATACATTTGGGGACAAGAAATTAGTTTTCTGATCTTCATTAGAGTCATTTCAGTTCCAAATTCCTCTTTTGGTATATCAGATTTGTGGATGAACATGTCTCGTAATGAGTAAGAAACAAGGTATTTATGTTTCTCATTCCTCATTTAGGTGTCCCACAGTACATATTTCTAGTGGTATTCATTGTTATGACCATTCTTACTCTTTTAAATTGTGTTTTATGCATTTGGGGACATGAACTTTCTTTTCTAATCTTTATAGGAATCATTTTAGTTCAAGATTGCAGTTTTGGCCTATAGGATTTTTTGATTAACGGTGTCTCTCAATTAATGAAAAATAATGTATTTATGCTTCTCATTCCTCATTTAGGTGTCCACAATCCATATTTCTAGTGATTCATTGTAATGATCATTCTTACTCCTCAAAATTGTGCATTCTGCATTTGGGACAAGAAGTTAGTTTTCTGATCTTAATTGACTCATTTTAAATTATGCATTATGCATTATGCATATTCTATGGTATCATTGTTATGACAATTCTTACTCTTTCAAATTATTTTTATGCATTTGGGACATGAAGTTTCTTTCTATCTTTATAGGACTCATTTTAGTTCCAGATTCCTGTTTTTGCTATATTGAATTTTCTTGATTAACGGTGTCTCTCAATAAGTAAGAAAACAAGGTATTTATGCTAATCATTCCTCATTTAGTTGTCCCACAGTGCAATTTCTAGTGGTATTCTTTGTTATGACCATTCTTACTCTTTTAAATTATATTTTATGCATTTGGGGACATGAAGTTTCATTTCCGATCTTATAGGACTCATTTTAGTTCCAGATTCCACTTTTCGGTCTATAGATTTAGTTGATTAACAGCGTCTCCAAATAAATAAAGACCAATATATTTATCCTTCTCATTCCTCATTTAGGTGTCCCACAATCCATATTTCTAGTGGTATTCATTGTTATAACCATTCTTACTTTTTAAAATTATGAATTATGCATTTGGGGACAGAAGTTAGTTTTCTGATCTTCATTGGACTCATTTCAGTTCCAGATTACTCTTTTTGTATATTGGATTTTGTTGATTAACGGTGTCTCTCAATGAGTAAGAAACGAGGTATTATGCTTCTCATTCCTCATTTAGGTGTTCCACAGTGCATATTTCTAGGGTATTAATTGTTATGACCATTCTTACTCCTTAAAATTAGCATTATGCATTTGGGGACAAGAAATTAGTTTCTGATCTTCATTAGACTCATTTCAGTTCCAATTCTCTTTTGTATATCAGATTTTGTGGATGAACAGTGTCTCTAATGAGAAGAAACAAGGTATTTATGTTTTTCATTCCTCATTTAGTGTCCCACAGTACATATTTCTAGTGGTATTCATTGTTATGACCATTCTTACTCTTTTAAATTATGTTTTATGCATTTGGGGACAGAAGTTTCTTTCTAATCTTTATAGGAATCATTTTAGTTCAAGATTCAGTTTTTGGCTATAGGATTTTGTTGATTAACGGTGTCTCTCTATTAATGAAAATAATGTATTTATGCTTCTCATTCCTCATTTAGGTGTCCCACAATCCATATTTCTAGCGGTATTCCATTGTTATGACCATTCTTACTCCTCAAAATTGTCCATAATGCATTGGGACAAGAAGTTAGTTTCTGATCTTAATTAATCATTTTAGTTCCAGATTCCTGTTTTTGGTATATTGAATTTTCTTGATTAACGGTGTCTCTCAATAAGTAAGAAACAAGTTATTTATGCTAATCATTCCTCATTTAGTTGTCCCACAGTGCATATTTCTAGTGGTATTTTTTGTTATGACCATTCTTAATCTTTTAAATTATATTTTATGCATTTGGGGAAATGAAGTTTCTTTTCTGATCTTTATAGGACTCATTTTAGTTCCAGATTCCACTTTCGGTCTATAGGATTTAGTTGATTAACATGATCTCCAAATAAATAAAGACCAATGTATTATGCTTCTCATTCCTCATTTAGGTCGCACAATCCATATTTCTAGTGGTATTCATTGTTATAACATTCTTACTCCTTAAAATTATGAATTATGCATTTGGGGACAATAAGTTAGTTTTCTGATCTTCATTGGACTCATTTCAGTTCCAGATTCCTCTTTTTGTATTGATTTTGTTGATGAACGGTGTCTCTCAATGAGTAAGAAACAAGTATTTATGCTTCTCATTCCTCATTTAGGTGTTCCACAGTGCATTTCTAGGTTATTAATTTTATGACCATTCTTACTCCTTAAAATTATGCATTATACATTTGGGACAAGAAATTAGTTTTCTATCTTCATTAGAGTCATTTCAGTTCCAAATTCCTCTTTCTGGTATATCAGATTTTGTGGATGAACAGTGTCTCGTAATGAGTAAGAAACAAGGTATTTATGTTTCTCATTCCTCATTTAGGTGTCCCACAGTACATATTTCTAGTGGTATTCATTGTTATGACCATTCTTACTCTTTTAAATTGTGTTTTATGCATTTGGGGACATGAACTTTCTTTTCTAATCTTTATAGGAATCATTTTAGTTCCAGATTGCAGTTTTTGGCCTATAGGATTTTGTTGATTAACGGTGTCTCTCAATTAATGAAAAATAATGTATTTATGCTTCTCATTCCTCATTTAGGTGTCCCACAATCCATATTTCTAGTGGTATTCATTGTTATGACCATTCTTACTCCTCAAAATTGTGCATTCTTCATTTGGGGACAAGAAGTTAGTTTTCTGATCTTAATTGGACTCATTTTATTTCCAGATTCCTCTTTTTGCTATATTGAATTTTCTTGATTAACGGTGTCTCTCAATAAATAAGAAACAAGATAATTATGCTTCTCATTCCTCATTTAGTTGTCCCACACTGCATACTTCTAGTGGTATTCATTGTTATGACCATTTTTACTCTTTTAAATTATGTTTTATGCATTTGGGGAAATTAAGTTTCTTTTCTGATCTTTAAAGGAATCATTTTAGTTCCAGATTCCACTTTTTCGGTCTATAAGATTTAGTTGATTAACAGAGTCTCCAATTAAAATAAGACCAATGTATTTATGCTTCTCATTCCTCATTTAGGTGTCCCACAATCCATATTTCTAGTGGTATTCATTGTTATACCATTCTTACTCCTTAAAATTATGCATTATGCATTTGGGGACAAGAAATTAGTTTTCTGATCTTCATTAGAGTCATTTCAGTTCCAAAATTCCTCTTTTTTGTATATCAGATTTTGTGGATGAACAGTGTCTCGTAATGAGTAAGAACAAGGTATTTATGTTTCTCATTCCTCATTTAGGTGTCCCACAGTACATATTTCTAGTGGTATTCATTGTTATGACCATTCTTACTCTTTTAAATTGTGTTTTATGCATTTGGGGACATGAAGTTTTATTTCTAATCTTTATAGGAATCATTTTAGTTCCAGATTGCAGTTTTTGGCCTATAGGATTTTTGTTGATTAACGGTGTCTCTCAATTCATGAAAAATAATGTATTTATGCTTCTCATTCCTCATTTAAGTGTCCCACAATCCATATTTCTAGTGGTATTCATTGTTATGACCATTCTTACTCCTCAAAATTGTGCATTCTTCATTTGGGGACAAGAAGTTAGTTTTCTGATCTTAATTGGATTCATTTTAGTTCCAGATTCCTCTTTTTGCTATATTGAATTTTCTTGATTAACGGTGTCTCTCAATAAATAAGAAACAAGATAATTATGCTTCTCATTCTCATTTAGTTGTTCCACACTGCATACTTCTAGTGGTATCAATTGTTATGACCATTCTTACTCTTTTTAAATTATGTTTTAATGCATTTGGGGAAATTAAGTTTCTTTTCTGATCTTTAAAGGAATCATTTTAGTTCCAGATTCCAGTTTTTGGCCTATATGATTTTGTTGATTAACGGGTGTCTCTCAATAAATGAAAACAATGTATTTATGCTTCTTATTCCTCATTTAGGTGTCACACAATCTATATTTCTAGTGGTATTCATTGTTATGACCATTCTTACTCCTTAAAATTGTGCATTATGCATTTGGGGACAAGAAGTTAGTTTTCTGATCTTCATTGGACTCATTTCAGTGCCAGATACCTCTTTTTGATATATCGGATTTTGTGGATTAACGGTGTCTCTTAATGCGTAAGAAACAAAGTATTTACTCTTCTCATTCCTCATTTCGGTGTCCCACAATCCATGTTTCTAGTGGTATTCATTGTTATGACAATTCTTACTCCTTAAAATTGTGAATTATGCATTTAGGGACAAGAAGTTAGTTTTCTGATCTTCATTGGACTCATTTCAGTTCCAGAGTCCTCTTTTTGGTATATTGGATTTTGTTGATTAACGGTGTCTCTTATTGAGTAAGAAACAAGGTATTTATGCTTCTCATTCCTTATTTACGTGTCCCACAGTGCATATTTCTAGTGTTACTCATTGTTATGACCATTCTTACTCTTTTAAAGTATGCATTATGCATTATGCATATTTCTAATGGTATTCATTGTTATGACAATTCTTACTCTTAAAAATTATGTTTTATGCATTTGGGGAAATGAAGTTTCTTTTCTGATCTTTAAAGGAATCATTTTAGTTCCAGATTCCAGTTTTTGGGCTATAGGAATTTGTTGATTAACGGTGTCTCTCAAAAAATTAAAAAACAATGTATTTATGTTTCTCATTCCTCATTTCAGTGTCCCACAATCCATATTTCTAGTGGTATTCATTGTTAGAACAATTCTTACTCCTTCAAATTGTGCATTATGCATTAGGGGACCAGAAGTTAGTTTTCGGATCTTCATTGGACTCATTTCAGTTCCAGATTCCTCTTTTTGGTACATTGGATTTTGTTGATTAACGGTGTCTCTCAATAAGTAAGAAACAAGGTATTATGCTTCTCATTCCTCATTTACGTGTCCCACAGTGCATATTTCTAGTGTTATTTAATTGTTATGACCATTCTTACTTCTTAAAATTTTGAATTATGCATTTGGGGACAAGAAGTTAGTTTTCTGATCTTCATTGGACTAATTTCAGTTGCAGATTCCTCTTTTTGGTATATCGGATTTTGTGGATTACAAGTGTCAATGAGTAAGAAACAAGGTATTTATGCTTCTGATTCCTAATTTAGTTGTCTCACAGTGCATATTTCTAGTGGTATTCATTGTTATGACCATTCTTACTCTTTTAAATTATGCATTATGCATTATGCATATTTCTAGTGGTATTCATTGTTATGACAATTCTTACTCTTTCAAATTATTTTTTATGCATTTGGGGAAATGAAGTTTCTTTTCTGATCTTTAAAGGAATCATTTTAGTTTCAGATTCCAGTTTTTGGCCTATAGGAATTTGTTGATTAACGGTGTTTCTCAATAAATTAAAAACAATGTATTTATGTTTCTCATTCCTCATTTCTGTGTCCCACAATCCATATTTCTAGTGGTATTCATTGTATAACAATTATTACTCCTTCAAATTGTGCATTAGGCATTAGGGGACAAGAAGTTAGTTTTCTGATCATCATTTGACTCATTTCAGTTCCAGATTCCCCTTTTTGGTATATTGGATTTTGTTGATTAACGGCGTCTCTCAATGAGTAAGAAACATGGTATTTATGCTTCTCATTCCTCATTTACGTGTCCCACAGTGCATATTTCTAGTGTTATTAATTGTTATGACCATTTTTTACTCCTTAAAATTTTGAATTATGCATTTGGGGACAAGAAGTTAGTTTTCTGATCTTCATTGGACTAATTTCAGTTCCAGATTCCTCTTTTTGGTATATCCGATTTTGTGGATTAACAGTGTCAATGAGTAAGAAACAAGGTATTTATGCTTCTGATTCCTAATTTAGTTGTCTCACAGTGCATATTTCTAGTGGTATTCATTGTTATGACCATTCTTAGTCTTTTAAATTATGCATTATGCATTATGCATATTTCTAGTGGTATTCATTGTTATGACAATTCTTAATCTTTCAAATTATATTTTATGCATTTGGGGACATGAAGTTTCTTTTCTGATCTTTATAGGACTAATTTTAGTTCCAGATTCCACTTTTTGGTCTATAGGATTTAGTTGATTAACGGTGTCCCCTAATAAGTAAAGACCAATGTATTTCTGCTTCTCATCCCTAATTTAGATGTCCCACAATGCATATTTCTAGCGGTATTCATTGTTATAACCATTTTTACTCCTTAAAATTATGAATTATGCATTAGGGGACAAGAAGTTAGTTTTCTGATCTTCATTGGACTCATTTCTGTTCCAGATTCCGTTTATGGTATATTGGATTTTGTTGATTAACGGTTTCTCTCAGTGAGTAAAAAAACAAGGTATATATGCTTCTCATTCCTCATTTAGTTGTCCCACAGTGCATATTTCTAGTGGTATTCATTGTTATGGCCATTCTTACTCTTTTAAATTATGTATTATGCATTTGGGGACATGAAGTTTCTTTTCTAATTTTTATAGGAATCATTTTAGTTCAAGATTGCAGTTTTTGCCTATAGGATTTTGTTGATTAACGGTGTCTCTCAATTAATGAAAAATAATGTATTTATGCTTCTCATTCCTCATTTAGGTGTCCCAAAATCCATATTTCTAGTGGTATTCATTGTTATGATCATTCTTACTCTTCAAAATTGTGCATTCTGCATTTGGGGACAAGAAGTTAGTTTCTGATCTTAATTGGACTCATTTTAAACTATGCATTATGCATTATGCATATTTCTAGTGGTAGTCATTGTTATGACAATTCTTACTCTTTCAAATTATTTTTTATGCATTTGGGACATGAAGTTTCTTTTCTTATCTTTATAGGACTCATTTTAGTTCCAGATTCCTCTTTTTGGTATATTGGATTTTGTTGATTAACGGTGTCTCTCAATAAGTAAGAAACAAGGTATTTATGCTAATCATTCCTCATTTAGTTGTCCCACAGTGCATATTTCTAGTGGTATTCTTTGTTATGACCATTATTACTCTTTTAAATGATATTTTATGCATTTGGGGACATGAAGTTTCTTTTCTGATCCTTATAGGACTCATTTTAGTTCCAGATTCCACTTTTCGGTCTATAGGATTTAGTTGATTAACAGCGTCTCCAAATAAATAAAGACCAATGTATTTATGCTTCTCATTCCTCATTTAGGTGTCCCACAATCCATATTTCTAGTGGTATTCATTGTTATAACCATTCTTACTCCTTAAAATTATGAATTATGCATTTGGGGACAAGAAGTTAGTTTTCTGATCTTCGTTGGACTCATTTCAGTTCCAGATTCCTCTTTTTGGTATATTGGATTTTGTTGATTAACGGTGTCTCTCAATAAGTAAGAAACAAGGTATTTATGCTAATCATTCCTCATTTAGTTTTCCCACAGTGCATATTTCTAGTGGTATTCTTTGTTATGACCATTATTACTCTTTTAAATTATATTTATACATTTGGGGACATGAAGTTTCTTTTCTGATCTTTATAGGACTCATTTTAGTTCCAGATTCCACTTTTCGGTCTATAGGATTTAGTTGATTAACATGATCTCCAAATAAATAAAGACCAATGTGTTTATGCTTCTCATTCCTCATTTAGGTGTCCCACAATCCATATTTCTAGTGGTGTTCATTATAACCATTCTTACTTTTTAAAATTATGAATTATGCATTTGGGGACAAGAAGTTAGTTTTTCTGATCTTCATTGGACTCATTTCAGTTCCAGATTCCTCTTTTTGGTATATTGGATTTTGTTGATTAACGGTGTCTCTCAATGAGTAAGAAACAAGGTATTTATGCTTCTCATTCCTCATTTAGGTGTTCCACAGTGCATATTTCTAGGGGTTATTAATTGTTATGACCATTCTTACTCCTTAAAATTATGCATTATGCATTTGGGGACAAGAAATTAGTTTTCTGATCTTCATTAGACTCATTTCAGTTTCAAATTCCTCTTTTTGGTAAATCTGATTTTGTGGATGAACAGTGTCTCGTAATGAGTAAGAAACAAAGTATTTATGTTTTTCATTTCTCATTTAGTTGTCCCACAGTACATATTTCTAGTGGTATTTCATTGTTATGACCATTCTTACTCTTTTAAATTATGTATTATGCATTTGGCGACATGAAGTTTCTTTTCTAAACTTTTATAGGAATCATTTTAGTTCAAGATTGCAGTTTTTGGCCTATAGGATTTTGTTGATTAACGATGTCTCTCAATAAATGAAAAATAATGTATTTATGCTTCTCATTCCTCATTTAGGTGTCCCACAATCCATATTTCTAGTGGTATTCATTGTTATGACCATTCTTACTCTTCAAATTGTGCATTGTGCATTTAGGGACAAGAAGTTAGTTTTCTGATCTTAATTGGACTCATTTCAGTTCCAGATTCCTCTTTTTGGTATATTGAATTTTCTTGATTAACGGTCTCTCTCAATAAGTAAGAAACAAGGTATTTATGCTAATAATTCCTCATTTAGTTGTCCCACAGTGCATATTTCTAGTGGTATTCATTGTTATGACCATTCTTACTCTTTTAAAACTATATTTTATGCATTTGGGGACATGAAGTTTCTTTTCTGATCTTTATAGGACTCATTTTAGTTCCAGATTCCACTTTTCCGGTCTATAGGATTTAGTTGATTAACAGCGTCTCCAAATAAATAAAGACCAATGTATTTATGCTTCTCATTCCTCATTTAGGTGTCCCACAATCCATATTTCTAGTGGTATTCATTGTTATAACCATTCTTACTCCTTAAAAATTATGAATTATGCATTTGGTGACAAGAAGTTAGTTTTCTGATCTTCATTGGACTCATTTCAGTTCCTGATTCCTCTTTTGTATATTGGATTTTGTTGATTAACGGTGTCTCTCAATAAGTAAGAAACAAGGTATTTATGCTAATCATTCCTCATTTAGTTGTCCCACAGTGCATATTTCTAGTGGTATTCTTTGTTATGACCATTATTACTCTTTTAAATTATATTTTATGCATTTGGGGACATGAAGTTTCTTTTCTGATCCTTATAGGACTCATTTTAGTTCCAGATTCCACTTTTCGGTCTATAGGATTTAGTTGATAAACAGCGTCTCCAAATAAATAATGACCAATGTATTTATGCTTCTCATTCCTCATTTAGATGTCCCACAATCCATATTTCTAGTGGTGTTCATTGTTATAACCATTCTTATTCCTTAAAATTATGAATTATGCATTTGGGGACAAGAAGTTAGTTTTCTGATCTTCATTGGACTCATTTCAGTTCCAGATTCCTCTTTTTGGTATATTGGATTTTGTTGATTAACGGTGTCTCTCAATGAGTAAGAAACAAGGTATTTATGCTTCTCATTCCTCATTTAGGTGTTCCACAGTGCATATTTCTAGGGTTATTAATTGTTATGACCATTCTTACTCCTTAAAATTATGCATTATGCATTTGGGGACAAGAAATTAGTTTTCTGATCTTCATTAGACTCATTTCAGTTCCAAATTCCTCTTTTTGGTAAATCAGATTTTGTGGATGAACAGTGTCTCGTAATGAGTAAGAAACAAGGTATTTATGTTTTTATTCCTCATTTAGGTGTCCCACAGTACATATTTCTAGTGGTATTCATTGTTATGACCATTCTTACTCTTTTAAATTATGTATTATGCATTTGGGGACATGAAGTTTCTTTTCTAATTTTTATAGGAATCATTTTAGTTCAAGATTGCAGTTTTTGGCCTATAGGATTTTGTTGATTAACGGTGTCTCTCAATTAATGAAAAATAATGTATTTATGCTTCTCATTCCTCATTTAGGTGTCCCAAAATCCATATTTCTAGTGGTATTCATTGTTATGATCATTCTTACTCTTCAAAATTGTGCATTCTGCATTTGGGGACAAGAAGTTAGTTTCTGATCTTAATTGGACTCATTTTAAATTATGCATTATGCATTATGCATATTTCTAGTGGTAGTCATTGTTATGACAATTCTTACTCTTTCAAATTATTTTTTATGCATTTGGGGACATGAAGTTTCTTTTCTTATCTTTATAGGACTCATTTTAGTTCCAGATTTCTCTTTTTGGTATATTGGATTTTGTTGATTAACGGTGTCTCTCAATAAGTAAGAAACAAGGTATTTATGCTAATCATTTCTCATTTAGTTGTCCCACAGTGCATATTTCTAGTGGTATTCTTTGTTATGACCATTATTACTCTTTTAAATTTATTTTATGCATTTGGGGACATGAAGTTTCTTTTCTGATCCTTATAGGACTCATTTTAGTTCCAAATTCCACTTTTCGGTCTATAGGATTTAGTTGATAAACAACGTCTCCAAATAAATAATGACCAATGTATTTATGCTTCTCATTCCTCATTTAGATGTCCCACAATCCATATTTCTAGTGGTGTTCATTGTTATAACCATTCTTACTCCTTAAAATTATGAATTATGCATTTGGGGACAAGAAGTTAGTTTTCTGATCTTCATTGGACTCATTTCAGTTCCAGATTCCTCTTTTTGGTATATTGGATTTTGTTGATAACGGTGTCTCTCAATGAGTAAGAAACAAGGTATTTATGCTTCTCATTCCTCATTTAGGTGTCCACAGTGCATATTTCTAGTTATTAATTGTTATGACCATTCTTACTCCTTAAAATTATGCATTATGCATTTGGGGACAAGAAATTAGTTTTCTGATCTTCATTAGACTCATTTCAGTTCCAAATTTCTCTTTTTGGTATATCAGGATTTTGTGATGAACAGTGTCTCGTAATGATAAGAAACAAGGTATTTATGTTTTTCATTCCTCATTTAGATGTCCCACAGTACATATTTCTAGTGGTATTCATTGTTATGACCATTCTTACTCTTTTAAATTATGTTTTATGCATTTGGGGACATGAAGTTTCTTTTCTAATCTTTATAGGATCATTTTAGTTCAAGATTGCATTTTTGGCCTATAGGATTTTGTTGATTAACGGTGTCTCTCTATTAATGAAAAATAATGTATTTATGCTTCTCATTCCTCATTTAGGTGTCCCACAATCCATATTTCTAGTGGTATTCATTGTTATGACCATTCTTACTCCTCAAAATTGTCCATTCTGCATTTGGGGACAAGAAGTTAGTTTTCTGATCTTAATTGGACATTTTAGTTCCAGATTCCTGTTTTTGGTATATTGAATTTTCTTGATTAACGGTGTCTCTCAATAAGTAAGAAACAAGTTATTTATGCTAATCATTCCTCATTTAGTTGTCCCACAGTGCATATTTCTAGTGGTATTCTTTGTTATGACCATTCTTAATCTTTTAAATTATATTTTATGCATTTGGGGAAATGAAGTTTCTTTTTCTGATCTTTATAGGACTCATTTTAGTTCCAGATTCCACTTTTCGGTCTATAGGATTTAGTTGATTAACATGTCTCCAAAAAATAAAGACAATGTATTATGCTTCTCATTCCTCATTTAGGTGTCGCACAATCCATATTTCTAGTGGTATTCATTGTTATAACTATTCTTACTCCTTAAAATTATGAATTATGCATTTGGGGACAATAAGTTAGTTTTCTGATCTTCATTGGACTCATTTCAGTTCCAGATTCCTCTTTTGGTATATTGGATTTTGTTGATTGAACGGTGTCTCTCAATGAGTAAGAAACAAGGTATTTATGCTTCTCATTCCTCATTTAGGTGTTCCACAGTGCATATTTCTAGGGTTATTCATTGTTATGACCATTCTTACTCCTTAAAATTATGCATTATACATTTGGGGACAAGAATTAGTTTTCTGATCTTCATTAGGAGTCATTTCAGTTCCAAATTCCTCTTTTTGGTATATCAGATTTTGTGATGAACAGTGTCTCGTAATGAGTAAGAAACAAGGTATTTATGTTTCTCATTCCTCATTTAGGTGTCCCACAGTACATATTTCTAGTGGTATTCATTGTTATGACCATTCTTACTCTTTTAAATTATGTTTTATGCATTTGGGGACATGAACTTTCTTTTCTAATCTTATTAGGAATCATTTTAGTTCAAGATTCTCAGTTTTTGGCTATAGGATTTTGTTGATTAACGGTGTCTCTCAATTAATGAAAAATAATGTATTTATGCTTCTCATTCCTCATTTAGGTGTCCCACAATCCATATTTCTAGTGGTATTCATTGTAATGATCATTCTTACTCCTCAAAATTGTGCATTCTGCATTTGGGGACAAGAAGTTAGTTTTCTGATCTTAATTGGACTCATTTTAAATTATGCATTATGCATTATGCATTTCTAGTGGTAGTCATTGTTTATGACAATTCTTACTCTTTCAAATTATTTTTTATGCATTTGGGGACATGAAGTTTCTTTCTTATCTTTATAGACTCATTTTAGTTCCAGATTCCTGTTTTTGCTATATTGAATTTTCTTGATTAACGGTGTCTCTCAATAAGTAAGAAACAAGGTATTTATGCTAATCATTCCTCATTTAGTTGTCCCACAGTGCATATTTCTAGTGGTACTCTTTGTTATGACCATTCTTACTCTTTTAAATTATATTTTATGCATTTGGGGACATGAAGTTTCATTTCCGATCTTTATAGGACTCATTTTAGTTCCAGATTCCACTTTTCGGTCTATAGGATTTAGTTGATTAACAGCGTCTCCAAATAAATAAAGACCAATATATTTATCCTTCTCATTCCTCATTTAGGTGTCCACAATCCATATTTCTAGTGGTATTCATTGTTATAACCATTCTTACTTTTTAAAATTATGAATTATGCATTTGGGGACAAGTAGTTAGTTTTCTGATCTTCATTGGACTCATTTCAGTTCCAGATTACTCTTTTTGGTATATTGGATTTTGTTGATTAACGGTGTCTCTCAATGAGTAAGAAACGAGGTATTTATGCTTCTCATTCCTCATTTAGGTGTTCCACAGTGCATATTTCTAGGGTTATTAATTGTTATGACCATTCTTACTCCTTAAAATTATGCATTATGCATTTGGGGACAAGAAATTAGTTTTCTGATCTTCATTAGACTCATTTCAGTTCCAAATTTCTCTATTTGGTATATCAGATTTTGTGGATGAACAGTGTCTCGTAATGAGTAAGAAACAAGGTATTTATGTTTTTCATTCCTCATTTAGGTGTCCCACAGTACATATTTCTAGTGGTATTCATTGTTATGACCATTCTTACTCTTTTAAATTATGTTTTATGCATTTGGGGACATGAAGTTTCTTTTCTAATCTTTATAGGAATCATTTTAGTTCAAGATTGCAGTTTTTGGGCTATAGGATTTTGTTGATTAACGGTGTCTCTCTATTAATGAAAAATAATGTATTTATGCTTCTCATTCCTCATTTAGGTGTCCCACAATCCATATTTCTAGCGGTATTCATTGTTATGACCATTCTTACTCCTCAAAATTGTCCATAATGCATTTGGGGACAAGAAGTTAGTTTTCTGATCTTAATTAGACTCATTTTAGTTCCAGATTCCTGTTTTTGGTATATTGAATTTTCTTGATTAACGGTGTCTCTCAATAAGTAAGAAACAAGTTATTTATGCTAATCATTCCTCATTTAGTTGTCCCACAGTGCATATTTCTAGTGGTATTTTTTGTTATGACCATTCTTAATCTTTTAAATTATATTTTATGCATTTGGGGAAATGAAGTTTCTTTTCTGATCTTTATAGGACTCATTTTAGTTCCAGATTCCACTTTTCGGTCTATAGGATTTAGTTGATTAACATGATCTCCAAATAAATAAAGACCAATGTATTTATGCTTCTCATTCCTCATTTAGGTGTCGCACAATCCATATTTCTAGTGGTATTCATTGTTATAACTATTCTTACTCCTTAAAATTATGAATTATGCATTTGGGGACAATAAGTTAGTTTTCTGATCTTCATTGGACTCATTTCAGTTCCAGATTCCTCTTTTTGGTATATTGGATTTTGTTGATGAACGGTGTCTCTCAATGAGTAAGAAACAAGGTATTTATGCTTCTCATTCCTCATTTAGGTGTTCCACAGTGCATATTTCTAGGGTTATTAATTGTTATGACCATTCTTACTCCTTAAAATTATGCATTATACATTTGGGGACAAGAAATTAGTTTTCTGATCTTCATTAGAGTCATTTCAGTTCCAAATTCCTCTTTCTGGTATATCAGATTTTGTGGATGAACAGTGTCTCGTAATGAGTAAGAAACAAGGTATTTATGTTTCTCATTCCTCATTTAGGTGTCCCACAGTACATATTTCTAGTGGTATTCATTGTTATGACCATTCTTACTCTTTTAAATTGTGTTTTATGCATTTGGGGACATGAACTTTCTTTTCTAATCTTTATAGGAATCATTTTAGTTCCAGATTGCAGTTTTTGGCCTATAGGATTTTGTTGATTAACGGTGGTCTCTCAATTAATGAAAAATAATGTATTTATGCTTCTCATTCCTCATTTAGGTGTCCCACAATCCATATTTCTAGTGGTATTCATTGTTATGACCATTCTTACTCCTCAAAATTGTGCATTCTTCATTTGGGACAAGAAGTTAGTTTTCTGATCTTAATTGGACTCATTTTATTTCCAGATTCCTCTTTTTGCTATATTGAATTTTCTTGATTAACGGTGTCTCTCAATAAATAAGAAACAAGATAATTATGCTTCTCATTCCTCATTTAGTTGTCCCACACTGCATACTTCTAGTGGTATTCATTGTTATGACCATTTTTACTCTTTTAAATTATGTTTTATGCATTTGGGGAAATTAAGTTTCTTTTCTGATCTTTAAAGGAATCATTTTAGTTCCAGATTCCACTTTTCGGTCTATAAGATTTAGTTGATTAACAGAGTCTCCAATTAAATAAAGACCAATGTATTTATGCTTCTCATTCCTCATTTAGGTGTCCCACAATCCATATTTGTAGTGGTATTCATTGTTATAACCATTCTTACTCCTTAAAATTATGCATTATGCATTTGGGGACAAGAAATTAGTTTTCTGATCTTCATTAGAGTCATTTCAGTTCCAAATTCCTCTTTTTTGTATATCAGATTTTGTGGATGAACAGTGTCTCGTAATGAGTAAGAAACAAGGTATTTATGTTTCTCATTCCTCATTTAGGTGTCCCACAGTACATATTTCTAGTGGTATTCATTGTTATGACCATTCTTACTCTTTTAAATTGTGTTTTATGCATTTGGGGACATGAAGTTTTATTTCTAATCTTTATAGGAATCATTTTAGTTCCAGATTGCAGTTTTTGGCCTATAGGATTTTGTTGATTAACGGTGTCTCTCAATTAATGAAAAATAATGTATTTATGCTTCTCATTCCTCATTTAAGTGTCCCACAATCCATATTTCTAGTGGTATTCATTGTTATGACCATTCTTACTCCTCAAAATTGTGCATTCTTCATTTGGGGACAAGAAGTTAGTTTTCTGATCTTAATTGGATTCATTTTAGTTCCAGATTCCTCTTTTTGCTATATTGAATTTTCTTGATTAACGGTGTCTCTCAATAAATAAGAAACAAGATAATTATGCTTCTCATTCCTCATTTAGTTGTTCCACACTGCATACTTCTAGTGGTATTCATTGTTATGACCATTCTTACTCTTTTAAATTATGTTTTATGCATTTGGGAAATTAAGTTTCTTTTCTGATCTTTAAAGGAATCATTTTAGTTCCAGATTCCAGTTTTTGGCCTATATGATTTTGTTGATTAACGGTGTCTCTCAATAAATGAAAACAATGTATTTATGCTTCTTATTCCTCATTTAGGTGTCACACAATCTATATTTCTAGTGGTATTCATTGTTATGACCATTCTTACTCCTTAAAATTGTGCATTATGCATTTGGGGACAAGAAGTTAGTTTTCTGATCTTCATTGGACTCATTTCAGTGCCAGATACCTCTTTTTGATATATCGGATTTTGTGGATTAACGGTGTCTCTTAATGCGTAAGAAACAAAGTATTTACTCTTCTCATTCCTCATTTAGGTGTCCCACAATCCATGTTTCTAGTGGTATTCATTGTTATGACAATTCTTACTCCTTAAAATTGTGAATTATGCATTTAGGGACAAGAAGTTAGTTTTCTGATCTTCATTGGACTCATTTCAGTTCCAGATTCCTCTTTTTGGTATATTGGATTTTGTTGATTAACGGTGTCTCTTATTGAGTAAGAAACAAGGTATTTATGCTTCTGATTCCTAATTTAGTTGTCTCACAGTGCATATTTCTAGTGGTATTCATTGTTATGACCTTTCTTACTCTTTTAAATTATGCATTATGCATTATGCATATTTCTAGTGGTATTCAATGTTATGACAATTCTTACTCTTTCAAATTATTTTTTATGCATTTGGGGAAATGAAGTTTCTTTTCTGATCTTTAAAGGAATCATTTTAGTTTCAGATTCCAGTTTTTGGCCTATAGGAATTTGTTGATTAACGGTGTTTCTCAATAAATTAAAAACAATGTATTTATGTTTCTCATTCCTCATTTCGGTGTCCCACAATCCATGTTTCTAGTGGTATTCATTGTTATGACAATTCTTACTCCTTAAAATTGTGAATTATGCATTTAGGGACAAGAAGTTAGTTTTCTGATCTTCATTGGACTCATTTCAGTTCCAGAGTCCTCTTTTTGGTATATTGGATTTTGTTGATTAACGGTGTCTCTTATTGAGTAAGAAACAAGGTATTTATGCTTCTCATTCCTTATTTACGTGTCCCACAGTGCATATTTCTAGTGTTACTCATTGTTATGACCATTCTTACTCTTTTAAAGTATGCATTATGCATTATGCATATTTCTAGTGGTATTCATTGTTATGACAATTCTTACTCTTAAAAATTATGTTTTATGCATTTGGGGAAATGAAGTTTCTTTTCTGATCTTTAAAGGAATCATTTTAGTTCCAGATTCCAGTTTTTGGGCTATAGGAATTTGTTGATTAACGGTGTCTCTCAAAAAATTAAAAACAATGTATTTATGTTTCTCATTCCTCATTTCAGTGTCCCACAATCCATATTTCTAGTGGTATTCATTGTTAGAACAATTCTTACTCCTTCAAATTGTGCATTATGCATTAGGGGACCAGAAGTTAGTTTTCGGATCTTCATTGGACTCATTTCAGTTCCAGATTCCTCTTTTTGGTACATTGGATTTTGTTGATTAACGGTGTCTCTCAATAAGTAAGAAACAAGGTATTTATGCTTCTCATTCCTCATTTACGTGTCCCACAGTGCATATTTCTAGTGTTATTAATTGTTATGACCATTCTTACTTCTTAAAATTTTGAATTATGCATTTGGGGACAAGAAGTTAGTTTTCTGATCTTCATTGGACTAATTTCAGTTGCAGATTCCTCTTTTTGGTATATCGGATTTTGTGGATTACAAGTGTCAATGAGTAAGAAACAAGGTATTTATGCTTCTGATTCCTAATTTAGTTGTCTCACAGTGCATATTTCTAGTGGTATTCATTGTTATGACCATTCTTACTCTTTTAAATTATGCATTATGCATTATGCATATTTCTAGTGGTATTCATTGTTATGACAATTCTTACTCTTTCAAATTATTTTTTATGCATTTGGGGAAATGAAGTTTCTTTTCTGATCTTTAAAGGAATCATTTTAGTTTCAGATTCCAGTTTTTGGCCTATAGGAATTTGTTGATTAACGGTGTTTCTCAATAAATTAAAAACAATGTATTTATGTTTCTCATTCCTCATTTCTGTGTCCCACAATCCATATTTCTAGTGGTATTCATTGTTATAACAATTATTACTCCTTCAAATTGTGCATTAGGCATTAGGGGACAAGAAGTTAGTTTTCTGATCATCATTTGACTCATTTCAGTTCCAGATTCCCCTTTTTGGTATATTGGATTTTGTTGATTAACGGCGTCTCTCAATGAGTAAGAAAACATGGTATTTATGCTTCTCATTCCTCATTTACGTGTCCCACAGTGCATATTTCTAGTGTTATTAATTGTTATGACCATTTTTACTCCTTAAAATTTTGAATTATGCATTTGGGGACAAGAAGTTAGTTTTCTGATCTTCATTGGACTAATTTCAGTTCCAGATTCCTCTTTTTGGTATATCCGATTTTGTGGATTAACAGTGTCAATGAGTAAGAAACAAGGTATTTATGCTTCTGATTCCTAATTTAGTTGTCTCACAGTGCATATTTCTAGTGGTATTCATTGTTATGACCATTCTTAGTCTTTTAAATTATGCATTATGCATTATGCATATTTCTAGTGGTATTCATTGTTATGACAATTCTTAATCTTTCAAATTATATTTTATGCATTTGGGGACATGAAGTTTCTTTTCTGATCTTTATAGGACTAATTTTAGTTCCAGATTCCACTTTTTGGTCTATAGGATTTAGTTGATTAACGGTGTCCCCTAATAAGTAAAGACCAATGTATTTCTGCTTCTCATCCCTAATTTAGATGTCCCACAATGCATATTTCTAGCGGTATTCATTGTTATAACCATTTTTACTCCTTAAAATTATGAATTATGCATTAGGGGACAAGAAGTTAGTTTTCTGATCTTCATTGGACTCATTTCTGTTCCAGATTCCGTTTATGGTATATTGGATTTTGTTGATTAACGGTTTCTCTCAGTGAGTAAAAAAACAAGGTATATATGCTTCTCATTCCTCATTTAGTTGTCCCACAGTGCATATTTCTAGTGGTATTCATTGTTATGGCCATTCTTACTCTTTTAAATTATGTATTATGCATTTGGGGACATGAAGTTTCTTTTCTAATTTTTATAGGAATCATTTTAGTTCAAGATTGCAGTTTTTGGCCTATAGGATTTTGTTGATTAACGGTGTCTCTCAATTAATGAAAAATAATGTATTTATGCTTCTCATTCCTCATTTAGGTGTCCCAAAATCCATATTTCTAGTGGTATTCATTGTTATGATCATTCTTACTCTTCAAAATTGTGCATTCTGCATTTGGGGACAAGAAGTTAGTTTCTGATCTTAATTGGACTCATTTTAAACTATGCATTATGCATTATGCATATTTCTAGTGGTAGTCATTGTTATGACAATTCTTACTCTTTCAAATTATTTTTTATGCATTTGGGACATGAAGTTTCTTTTCTTATCTTTATAGGACTCATTTTAGTTCCAGATTCCTCTTTTGGTATATTGGATTTTGTTGATTAACGGTGTCTCTCAATAAGTAAGAAACAAGGTATTTATGCTAATCATTCCTCATTTAGTTGTCCCACAGTGCATATTTCTAGTGGTATTCTTTGTTATGACCATTATTACTCTTTTAAATGATATTTTATGCATTTGGGGACATGAAGTTTCTTTTCTGATCCTTATAGGACTCATTTTAGTTCCAGATTCCACTTTTCGGTCTATAGGATTTAGTTGATTAACAGCGTCTCCAAATAAATAAAGACCAATGTATTTATGCTTCTCATTCCTCATTTAGGTGTCCCACAATCCATATTTCTAGTGGTATTCATTGTTATAACCATTCTTACTCCTTAAAATTATGAATTATGCATTTGGGGACAAGAAGTTAGTTTTCTGATCTTCGTTGGACTCATTTCAGTTCCAGATTCCTCTTTTTGGTATATTGGATTTTGTTGATTAACGGTGTCTCTCAATAAGTAAGAAACAAGGTATTTATGCTAATCATTCCTCATTTAGTTTTCCCACAGTGCATATTTCTAGTGGTATTCTTTGTTATGACCATTATTACTCTTTTAAATTATATTTTATACATTTGGGGACATGAAGTTTCTTTTCTGATCTTTATAGGACTCATTTTAGTTCCAGATTCCACTTTTCGGTCTATAGGATTTAGTTGATTAACATGATCTCCAAATAAATAAAGACCAATGTGTTTATGCTTCTCATTCCTCATTTAGGTGTCCCACAATCCATATTTCTAGTGGTGTTCATTATAACCATTCTTACTTTTTAAAATTATGAATTATGCATTTGGGGACAAGAAGTTAGTTTTCTGATCTTCATTGGACTCATTTCAGTTCCAGATTCCTCTTTTGGTATATTGGATTTTGTTGATTAACGGTGTCTCTCAATGAGTAAGAAACAAGGTATTTATGCTTCTCATTCCTCATTTAGGTGTTCCACAGTGCATATTTCTAGGGTTATTAATTGTTATGACCATTCTTACTCCTTAAAATTATGCATTATGCATTTGGGGACAAGAAATTAGTTTTCTGATCTTCATTAGACTCATTTCAGTTTCAAATTCCTCTTTTTGGTAAATCTGATTTTGTGGATGAACAGTGTCTCGTAATGAGTAAGAAACAAAGTATTTATGTTTTTCATTTCTCATTTAGTTGTCCCACAGTACATATTTCTAGTGGTATTCATTGTTATGACCATTCTTACTCTTTTAAATTATGTATTATGCATTTGGCGACATGAAGTTTCTTTTCTAAACTTTATAGGAATCATTTTAGTTCAAGATTGCAGTTTTTGGCCTATAGGATTTTGTTGATTAACGATGTCTCTCAATAAATGAAAAATAATGTATTTATGCTTCTCATTCCTCATTTAGGTGTCCCACAATCCATATTTCTAGTGGTATTCATTGTTATGACCATTCTTACTCTTTTAAACTATATTTTATGCATTTGGGGACATGAAGTTCCTTTTCTGATCTTTATAGACTCATTTTAGTTCCAGATTCCACTTTTCGGTCTATAGGATTTAGTTGATTAACAGCGTCTCCAATAAATAAAGACCAATGTATTTATGCTTCTCATTCCTCATTTAGGTGTCCCACAATCCATATTTCTAGTGGTATTCATTGTTATAACCATTCTTACTCCTTAAAATTATGAATTATGCATTTGGTGACAAGAAGTTAGTTTTCTGATCTTCATTGGACTCATTTCAGTTCCTGATTCCTCTTTTGGTATATTGGATTTTGTTGATTAACGGTGTCTCTCAATAAGTAAGAAACAAGGTATTTATGCTAATCATTCCTCATTTAGTTTTCCCACAGTGCATATTTCTAGTGGTATTCTTTGTTATGACCATTATTACTCTTTTAAATTATATTTTATGCATTTGGGGACATGAAGTTTCTTTTCTGATCCTTATAGGACTCATTTTAGTTCCAGATTCCACTTTCGGTCTATAGGATTTAGTTGATAAACAGCGTCTCCAAATAAATAATGACCAATGTATTTATGCTTCTCATTCCTCATTTAGATGTCCCACAATCCATATTTCTAGTGGTGTTCATTGTTATAACCATTCTTATTCCTTAAAATTATGAATTATGCATTTGGGACAAGAAGTTAGTTTTCTGATCTTCATTGGACTCATTTCAGTTCCAGATTCCTCTTTTTGGTATATTGGATTTGTTGATTAACGGTGTCTCTCAATGAGTAAGAAACAAGGTATTTATGCTTCTCATTCCTCATTTAGGTGTTCCACAGTGCATATTTCTAGGGTTATTAATTGTTATGACCATTCTTACTCCTTAAATTATGCATTATGCATTTGGGGACAAGAAATTAGTTTTCTGATCTTCATTAGACTCATTTCAGTTCCAAATTCCTCTTTTTGGTAAATCAGATTTTGTGGATGAACAGTTCTCGTAATGAGTAAGAAACAAGGTATTTATGTTTTTATTCCTCATTTAGGTGTCCCACCAGTACATATTTCTAGTGGTATTCATTGTTATGACCATTCTTACTCTTTTAAATTATGTATTATGCATTTGGGACATGAAGTTTCTTTTCTAATTTTTATAGGAATCATTTTAGTTCAAGATTGCAGTTTTTGGCCTATAGGATTTTGTTGATTAACGGTGTCTCTCAATTAATGAAAAATAATGTATTTATGCTTCTCATTCCTCATTTAGGTGTCCCAAAATCCATATTTCTAGTGGTATTCATTGTTATGATCATTCTTACTCTTCAAAAATTGTGCATTCTGCATTTGGGGACAAGAAGTTAGTTTCTGATCTTAATTGGACTCATTTTAATTATGCATTATGCATTATGCATATTTCTAGTGGTAGTCATTGTTATGACAATTCTTACTCTTTCAAATTATTTTTTTATTGCATTTGGACATGAAGTTTCTTTTCTTATCTTTTATAGGACTCATTTTAGTTCCAGATTTCTCTTTTTGGTATATTTGGATTTTGTTGATTAACGGTGTCTCTCAATAAGTAAGAAACAAGGTATTTATGCTAATCATTTCTCATTTAGTTGTCCCACAGTGCATATTTCTAGTGGTATTCTTTGTTATGACCATTATTACTCTTTTAAATTATATTTTATGCATTTGGGACATAAGTTTCTTTTCTGATCCTTATAGGACTCATTTTAGTTCCAAATTCCACTTTTCGGTCTATAGGATTTAGTTGATAAACAACGTCTCCAAATAAATAATGACCAATGTATTTATGCTTCTCATTCCTCATTTAGATGTCCCACAATCCATATTTCTAGTGGTGTTCATTGTTATAACCATTCTTACTCCTTAAAATTATGAATTATGCATTTGGGGACAAGAAGTTAGTTTTCTGATCTTCCATTGGACTCATTTCAGTTCCAGATTCCTCTTTTGGTATATTGGATTTTGTTGATTAACGGTGTCTCTCAATGAGTAAGAAACGAGGTATTTATGCTTCTCATTCCTCATTTAGGTGTTCCACAGTGCATATTTCTAGGTTTATTAATTGTTATGACCATTCTTACTCCTTAAAATTATGCATTATGCATTTGGGGACAAGAAATTAGTTTTCTGATCTTCATTAGACTCATTTCAGTTCCAAATTTCTCTTTTTGGTATATCAGATTTTGTGGATGAACAGTGTCTCGTAATGACTAAGAAACAAGGTATTTATGTTTTTCATTCCTCATTTAGATGTCCCACAGTACATATTTCTAGTGGTATTCATTGTTATGACCATTCTTACTCTTTTAAATTATGTTTTATGCATTTGGGGACATGAAGTTTCTTTTCTAATCTTTATAGGAATCATTTTAGTTCAAGATTGCAGTTTTTGGCCTATAGGATTTTGTTGATTAACGGTGTCTCTCTATTAATGAAAAATAATGTATTTATGCTTCTCATTCCTCATTTAGGTGTCCCACAATCCATATTTCTAGCGGTATTCATTGTTATGACCATTCTTACTCCTCAAAATTGTCCATTCTGCATTTGGGGACAAGAAGTTAGTTTTCTGATCTTAATTGGACTCATTTTAGTTCCAGATTCCTGTTTTTGGTATATTGAATTTTCTTGATTAACGGTGTCTCTCAATAAGTAAGAAACAAGTTATTTATGCTAATCATTCCTCATTTAGTTGTCCCACAGTGCATATTTCTAGTGGTATTCTTTGTTATGACCATTCTTAATCTTTTAAATTATATTTTATGCATTTGGGGAAATGAAGTTTCTTTTCTGATCTTTATAGGACTCATTTTAGTTCCAGATTCCACTTTTCGGTCTATAGGATTTAGTTGATTAACATGATCTCCAAAAAATAAAGACCAATGTATTTATGCTTCTCATTCCTCATTTAGGTGTCGCACAATCCATATTTCTAGTGGTATTCATTGTTATAACTATTCTTACTCCTTAAAATTATGAATTATGCATTTGGGGACAATAAGTTAGTTTTCTGATCTTCATTGGACTCATTTCAGTTCCAGATTCCTCTTTTGGTATATTGGATTTTGTTGATGAACGGTGTCTCTCAATGAGTAAGAAACAAGGTATTTATGCTTCTCATTCCTCATTTAGGTGTTCCACAGTGCATATTTCTAGGGTTATTAATTGTTATGACCATTCTTACTCCTTAAAATTATGCATTATACATTTGGGGACAAGAAATTAGTTTTCTGATCTTCATTAGAGTCATTTCAGTTCCAAATTCCTCTTTTTGGTATATCAGATTTTGTGGATGAACAGTGTCTCGTAATGAGTAAGAAACAAGGTATTTATGTTTCTCATTCCTCATTTAGGTGTCCCACAGTACATATTTCTAGTGGTATTCATTGTTATGACCATTCTTACTCTTTTAAATTGTGTTTTATGCATTTGGGGACATGAACTTTCTTTTCTAATCTTTATAGGAATCATTTTAGTTCAAGATTGCAGTTTTTGGGCTATAGGATTTTGTTGATTAACGGTGTCTCTCAATTAATGAAAAATAATGTATTTATGCTTCTCATTCCTCATTTAGGTGTCCCACAATCCATATTTCTAGTGGTATTCATTGTAATGATCATTCTTACTCCTCAAAATTGTGCATTCTGCATTTGGGGACAAGAAGTTAGTTTTCTGATCTTAATTGGACTCATTTTAAATTATGCATTATGCATTATGCATATTTCTAGTGGTAGTCATTGTTATGACAATTCTTACTCTTTCAAATTATTTTTTATGCATTTGGGGACATGAAGTTTCTTTCTTATCTTTATAGGACTCATTTTAGTTCCAGATTCCTGTTTTTGCTATATTGAATTTTCTTGATTAACGGTGTCTCTCAATAAGTAAGAAACAAGGTATTTATGCTAATCATTCCTCATTTAGTTGTCCCACAGTGCATATTTCTAGTGGTACTCTTTGTTATGACCATTCTTACTCTTTTAAATTATATTTTATGCATTTGGGGACATGAAGTTTCATTTCCGATCTTTATAGGACTCATTTTAGTTCCAGATTCCACTTTTCGGTCTATAGGATTTAGTTGATTAACAGCGTCTCCAAATAAATAAAGACCAATATATTTATCCTTCTCATTCCTCATTTAGGTGTCCCACAATCCATATTTCTAGTGGTATTCATTGTTATAACCATTCTTACTTTTTAAAATTATGAATTATGCATTTGGGGACAAGTTTAGTTTTCTGATCTTCATTGGACTCATTTCAGTTCCAGATTACTCTTTTTGGTATATTGGATTTTGTTGATTAACGGTGTCTCTCAATGAGTAAGAAACGAGGTATTTATGCTTCTCATTCCTCATTTAGGTGTTCCACAGTGCATATTTCTAGGGTTATTAATTGTTATGACCATTCTTACTCCTTAAAATTATGCATTATGCATTTGGGGACAAGAAATTAGTTTTCTGATCTTCATTAGACTCATTTCAGTTCCAAATTTCTCTATTTGGTATATCAGATTTTGTGGATGAACAGTGTCTCGTAATGAGTAAGAAACAAGGTATTTATGTTTTTCATTCCTCATTTAGGTGTCCCACAGTACATATAGTTATTCATTGTTATGACCATTCTTACTCTTTTAAATTATGTTTTATGCATTTGGGGACATGAAGTTTTCTTTTCTAATCTTTATAGGAATCATTTTAGTTCAAGATTGCAGTTTTTGGGCTATAGGATTTTGTTGATTAACGGTGTCTCTCTATTAATGAAAAATAATGTATTTATGCTTCTCATTCCTCATTTAGGTGTCCCACAATCCATATTTCTAGCGGTATTCATTGTTATGACCATTCTTACTCCTCAAAATTGTCCATAATGCATTTGGGGACAAGAAGTTAGTTTTCTGATCTTAATTAGACTCATTTTAGTTCCAGATTCCTGTTTTTGGTATATTGAATTTTCTTGATTAACGGTGTCTCTCAATAAGTAAGAAACAAGTTATTTATGCTAATCATTCCTCATTTAGTTGTCCCACAGTGCATATTTCTAGTGGTATTTTTGTTATGACCATTCTTAATCTTTTAAATTATATTTTATGCATTTGGGGAAATGAAGTTTCTTTTCTGATCTTTATAGGACTCATTTTAGTTCCAGATTCCACTTTTCGGTCTATAGGATTTAGTTGATTAACATGATCTCCAAATAAATAAAGACCAATGTATTTATGCTTCTCATTCCTCATTTAGGTGTCGCACAATCCATATTTCTAGTGGTATTCATTGTTATAACATTCTTACTCCTTAAAATTATGAATTATGCATTTGGGGACAATAAGTTAGTTTTCTGATCTTCATTGGACTCATTTCAGTTCCAGATTCCTCTTTTTGGTATATTGGATTTTGTTGATGAACGGTGTCTCTCAATGAGTAAGAAACAAGGTATTTATGCTTCTCATTCCTCATTTAGGTGTTCCACAGTGCATATTTCTAGGGTTATTAATTGTTATGACCATTCTTACTCCTTAAAATTATGCATTATACATTTGGGACAAGAAATTAGTTTTCTGATCTTCATTAGAGTCATTTCAGTTCCAAATTCCTCTTTCTGGTATATCAGATTTTGTGGATGAACAGTGTCTCGTAATGAGTAAGAAACAAGGTATTTATGTTTCTCATTCCTCATTTAGGTGTCCCACAGTACATATTTCTAGTGGTATTCATTGTTATGACCATTCTTACTCTTTTAAATTGTTTTATGCATTTGGGGACATGAACTTTCTTTTCTAATCTTTATAGGAATCATTTTAGTTCCAGATTGCAGTTTTTGGCCTATAGGATTTTGTTGATTAACGGTGTCTCTCAATTAATGAAAAATAATGTATTTATGCTTCTCATTCCTCATTTAGGTGTCCCACAATCCATATTTCTAGTGGTATTCATTGTTATGACCATTCTTACTCCTCAAAATTGTGCATTCTTCATTTGGGGACAAGAAGTTAGTTTTCTGATCTTAATTGGACTCATTTTATTTCCAGATTCCTCTTTTTGCTATATTGAATTTCTTGATTAACGGTGTCTCTCAATAAATAGAAACAAGATAATTATGCTTCTCATTCCTCATTTAGTTGTCCCACACTGCATACTTCTAGTGGTATTCATTGTTATGACCATTTTTACTCTTTTAAATTATGTTTTATGCATTTGGGGAAATTAAGTTTCTTTTCTGATCTTTAAAGGAATCATTTTAGTTCCAGATTCCACTTTTCGGTCTATAAGATTTAGTTTGATTAACAGAGTCTCCAATTAAATAAAGACCAATGTATTTATGCTTCTCATTCCTCATTTAGGTGTCCCACAATCCATATTTCTAGTGGTATTCATTGTTATAACCATTCTTACTCCTTAAAATTATGCATTATGCATTTGGGGACAAGAAATTAGTTTTCTGATCTTCATTAGAGTCATTTCAGTTCCAAATTCCTCTTTTTGTATATCAGATTTTGTGGATGAACAGTGTCTCGTAATGAGTAAGAAACAAGGTATTTATGTTTCTCATTCCTCATTTAGGTGTCCCACAGTACATATTTCTAGTGGTATTCATTGTTATGACCATTCTTACTCTTTTAAATTGTGTTTTATGCATTTGGGGACATGAAGTTTATTTTAATCTTTATAGGAATCATTTTAGTTCCAGATTGCAGTTTTTGGCCTATAGGATTTTGTTGATTAACGGTGTCTCTCAATTATGAAAAATAATGTATTTATGCTTCTCATTCCTCATTTAAGTGTCCCACAATCCATATTTCTAGTGGTATTCATTGTTATGACCATTCTTACTCCTCAAAATTGTGCATTCTTCATTTGGGGACAAGAAGTTAGTTTTCTGATCTAATTGGATCATTTAGTTCCAGATTCCTCTTTTTGCTATATTGAATTTTCTTGATTAACGGTGTCTCTCAATAAATAAGAAACAAGATAATTATGCTTCTCATTCCTCATTTAGTTGTTCCACACTGCATACTTCTAGTGGTATTCATTGTTATGACCATTCTTACTCTTTTAAATTATGTTTTATGCATTTGGGAAATTAAGTTTCTTTTCTGATCTTTAAAGGAATCATTTTAGTTCCAGATTCCAGTTTTTGGCCTATATGATTTTGTTGATTAACGGTGTCTCTCAATAAATGAAAACAATGTATTTATGCTTCTTATTCCTCATTTAGGTGTCACACAATCTATATTTCTAGTGGTATTCATTGTTATGACCATTCTTACTCCTTAAAATTGTGCATTATGCATTTGGGGACAAGAAGTTAGTTTTCTGATCTTCATTGGACTCATTTCAGTGCCAGATACCTCTTTTTGATATATCGGATTTTGTGGATTAACGTGTTCTCTTAATGCGTAAGAAACAAAGTATTTACTCTTCTCATTCCTCATTTAGGTGTCCCACAATCCATGTTTCTAGTGGTATTCATTGTTATGACAATTCTTACTCCTTAAAATTGTGAATTATGCATTTAGGGACAAGAAGTTAGTTTTCTGATCTTCATTGGACTCATTTCAGTTCCAGATTCCTCTTTTTGGTATATTGGATTTTGTTGATTAACGGTGTCTCTTATTGAGTAAGAACAAGGTATTTATGCTTCTGATTCCTATTTAGTGTCTCACAGTGCATATTTCTAGTGTATTCATTGTTATGACTTTCTTACTCTTTTAAATTATGCATTATGCATTATGCATATTTCTAGTGGTATTCATGTTATGACAATTCTTACTCTTTCAAATTATTTTTTATGCATTTGGGGAAATGAAGTTTCTTTTCTGATCTTTAAAGGAATCATTTTAGTTTCAGATTCCAGTTTTTGGCTATAGGAATTTGTTGATTAACGGTGTTCTCAATAAATTAAAAACAATGTATTTATGTTTCTCATTCCTCATTTCGTGTCCCACAATCCATATTTCTAGTGGTATTCATTGTTATGACAATTCTTACTCCTTAAAATTGTGAATTATGCATTTAGGGACAAGAAGTTAGTTTTCTATCTTCATTGGACTCATTTCAGTTCCAGAGTCCTCTTTTTGGTATATGGATTTTGTTGATTAACGGTGTCTCTTATTGAGTAAGAAACAAGGTATTTATGCTTCTCATTCCTCATTTACGTGTCCCACAGTGCATATTTCTAGTTTACTCATTGTTATGACCATTCTTACTCTTTTAAAGTATGCATTATGCATTATGCATATTCTAGTGGTATTCATTGTTATGACATCTTACTCTTAAAAATTATGTTTATGCATTTGGGGAAATGAAGTTTCTTTTCTGATCTTTAAAGGAATCATTTTAGTTCCAGATTCCAGTTTTTGGGCTATAGGAATTTGTTGATTAACGGTGTCTCTCAAAAATTAAAAACAATGTATTTATGTTTCTCATTCCTCATTTCAGTGTCCCACAATCCATATTTCTAGTGGTATTCATTGTTAGAACAATTCTTACTCCTTCAAAATTGTGCATTATGCATTAGGGACAGAAGTTAGTTTTCGATCTTCATTGGACTCATTTCAGTTCCAGATTCCTCTTTTTGGTACATTGATTTGTTGATTAACGGTGTCTCTCAATAAGTAAGAAACAAGGTATTTATGCTTCTCATTCCTCATTTACGTGTCCCACAGTGCATATTTCTAGTGTTATTAATTGTTATGACCATTCTTACTTCTTAAAATTTGAATTATGCATTTGGGACAAGAAGTTAGTTTTCTGATCTTCATTGACTAATTTCAGTTGCAGATTCCTCTTTTGGTATATCGATTTTTTGGATTACAAGTGTCAATGAGTAAGAACAAGGTATTTATGCTTCTGATTCCTAATTTAGTTGTCTCACAGTGCATATTCTAGTGGTATTCATTGTTATGACCATTCTACTCTTTAAATTATGCATTATGCATTATGCATATTTTAGTGGTATTCATTGTTATGACATTCTTACTCTTTCAAATTATTTTTTATGCATTTGGGGAATGAAGTTTCTTCTGATCTTTAAAGGAATCATTTTAGTTCAGATTCCAGTTTTTGGCCTATAGGAATTGTTTGATTAACGTGTTCTCAATAATTAAAAACAATGTATTATGTTTCTCATTCCTCATTTCTGTGTCCCACAATCCATTTCTAGTGGTATTCATTGTTATAACAATTATTACTCCTTCAAATTGTGCATTAGGCATTAGGGGACAAGAGTTAGTTTTCTGATCATCATTTGACTCATTTCAGTTCCAGATTCCCCTTTTGGTATATTGGATTTTGTTGATTAACGGCGTCTCTCAAATGAGTAAGAAACATGGTATTTATGCTTCTCATTCCTCATTTACGTGTCCACAGTGCATATTTCTAGTGTTATTAATTGTTATGACCATTTTTACTCCTTAAAATTTGAATTATGCATTTGGGGACAAGAAGTTAGTTTCTGATCTTCATTGGACTAATTTTCAGTTCCAGATTCCTCTTTTTGGTATATCCGATTTGTGGATTAACAGTGTCAATGAGTAAGAAAACAAGGTATTTATGCTTCTGATTCCTAATTTAGTTGTCTCACATGCATATTTCTAGTGGTATTCATTGTTATGACATTCTTAGTCTTTTAAATTGGCATTATGCATTATGCATATTTCTTAGTGTATTCATTGTTATGACAATTCTTAATCTTTCAAATTATATTTATGCATTTGGGGACATGAAGTTTCTTTCTGATCTTCATTGGACTCATTTCAGTGCCAGATACCTCTTTTTGATATATCGGATTTTGTGGATTAACGGTGTCTCTTAATGCGTAAGAAACAAAGTATTTACGCTTCTCATTCCTCATTTAGGTGTCCCACAATGCCTGTTTCTAGTGGTATTCATTGTTATGACAATTCTTACTCCTTAAAATTGTGAATTATGCATTTAGGGACAAGAAGTTAGTTTTCTGATCTTCATTGGACTCATTTCAGTTCCAGATTCCTCTTTTTGGTATATTGGATTTTGTTGATTAACGGTGTCTCTTATTGAGTAAGAAACAAGGTATTTATGCTTCTGATTCCTAATTTAGTTGTCTACAGTGCATATTTCTAGTGGTATTCATTGTTATGACCTTTCTTATCTTTTAAATTATGCATTATGCATTATGCATATTTCTAGTGGTATTCAATGTTATGACAATTCTTACTCTTTCAAATTATTTTTTATTGCATTTGGGGAAATGAAGTTTCTTTTCTGATCTTTAAAGGAATCATTTTAGTTTCAGATTCCAGTTTTTGGCCTATAGGAATTTGTTGATTAACGGTGTTTCTCATAAATTAAAAACAATGTATTTATGTTTCTCATTCCTCATTTCGGTGTCCCAAATCCATGTTTCTAGTGGTATTCATTGTTATGACAATTCTTACTCCTTAAAATTGTGAATTATGCATTTAGGGACAAGAAGTTAGTTTTCTGATCTTCATTGGACTCATTTCAGTTCCAGAGTCCTCTTTTTGTATATTGGATTTTGTTGATTAACGGTGTCTCTTATTGAGTAAGAAACAAGGTATTTATGCTTCTCATTCCTTATTTACGTGTCCCACAGTGCATATTTCTAGTGTTACTCATTGTTATGACCATTTCTTACTCTTTTAAAGTATGCATTATGCATTATGCATATTTCTAGTGGTATTCATTGTTATGACAATTCTTACTCTTAAAAATTATGTTTTATGCATTTGGGGAAATGAAGTTTCTTTTCTGATCTTTAAAGGAATCATTTTAGTTCCAGATTCCAGTTTTTTGGGCTATAGGATTTGTTGATTAACGGTGTCTCAAAAAATTAAAAACAATGTATTTATGTTTCTCATTCCTCATTTCAGTGTCCCACAATCCATATTTCTAGTGGTATTCATTGTTAGAACAATTCTTACTCCTTCAAAATTGTGCATTATGCATTAGGGGACCAGAAGTTAGTTTTCGGATCTTCATTGGACTCATTTCAGTTCCAGATTCCTCTTTTTGGTACATTGGGATTTTGTTGATTAACGGTGTCTCTCAATAAGTAAGAAACAAGGTATTTATGCTTCTCATTCCTCATTTACGTGTCCCACAGTGCATATTTCTAGTGTTATTAATTGTTATGACCATTCTTACTTCTTAAAATTTTGAATTATGCATTTGGGGACAAGAAGTTAGTTTTCTGATCTTCATTGGACTAATTTCAGTTGCAGATTCCTCTTTTTTGGTATATCGGATTTTGTGGATTACAAGTGTCAATGAGTAAGAAACAAGGTATTTATGCTTCTGATTCCTAATTTAGTTGTCTCACAGTGCATATTTCTAGTGGTATTCATTGTTATGACCATTCTTACTCTTTTAAATTATGCATTATGCATTATGCATATTTCTAGTGGTATTCATTGTTATGACAATTCTTACTCTTTCAAATTATTTTTTATGCATTTGGGGAAATGAAGTTTCTTTTCTGATCTTTAAAGGAATCATTTTAGTTTCAGATTCCAGTTTTTGGCCTATAGGAATTTGTTGATTAACGGTGTTTCTCAATAAATTAAAAACAATGTATTTATGTTTCTCATTCCTCATTTCTGTGTCCCACAATCCATATTTCTAGTGGTATTCATTGTTATAACAATTATTACTCCTTCAAATTGTGCATTAGGCATTAGGGGACAAGAAGTTAGTTTTCTGATCATCATTTGACTCATTTCAGTTCCAGATTCCCCTTTTTGGTATATTGGATTTTGTTGATTAACGGCGTCTCTCAATGAGTAAGAAACATGGTATTTATGCTTTCATTCCTCATTTACGTGTCCCACAGTGCATATTTCTAGTGTTATTAATTGTTATGACCATTTTTACTCCTTAAAATTTTGAATTATGCATTTGGGGACAAGAAGTTAGTTTTCTGATCTTCATTGGACTAATTTCAGTTCCAGATTCCTCTTTTTGGTATATCCGATTTTGTGGATTAACAGTGTCAATGAGTAAGAAACAAGGTATTTATGCTTCTGATTCCTAATTTAGTTGTCTCACAGTGCATATTTCTAGTGGTATTCATTGTTATGACCATTCTTAGTCTTTTAAATTATGCATTATGCATTATGCATATTTCTAGTGGTATTCATTGTTATGACAATTCTTAATCTTTTCAAATTATATTTTATGCATTTGGGGACATGAAGTTTTTTTCTGATCTTCATTGGACTCATTTTCAGTGCCAGATACCTCTTTTTGATATATCGGATTTTGTGGATTAACGGTGTCTCTTAATGCGTAAGAAACAAGTATTTACTCTTCTCATTCCTCATTTAGGTGTCCCACAATCCATGTTTCTAGTGGTATTCATTGTTATGACAATTCTTACTCCTTAAAATTGTGAATTATGCATTTAGGGACAAGAAGTTAGTTTTCTGATCTTCATTGGATCATTTCAGTTCCAGATTCCTCTTTTTGGTATATTGGATTTTGTTGATTAACGGTGTCTCTTATTGAGTAAGAAAACAAGGTATTTATGCTTCTGATTTCCTAATTTAGTTGTCTCACAGTGCATATTTCTAGTGGTATTCATTGTTATGACCTTTCTTACTCTTTTAAATTATGCATTATGCATTATGCATATTTCTAGTGGTATTTCAATGTTATGACAATTCTTACTCTTCAAATTATTTTTTATGCATTTGGGGAAATGAAGTTCTTTTCTGATCTTTAAAGGAATCATTTTAGTTTCAGATTCCAGTTTTTGGCCTATAGGAATTTGTTGATTAACGGTGTTTCTCAATAAATAAAAACAATGTATTTATGTTTCTCATTCCTCATTTCGGTGTCCCACAATCCATGTTTCTAGTGGTATTCATTGTTATGACAATTCTCACTCCTTAAAATTGTGAATTATGCATTTAGGGACAAGAAGTTTAGTTTTCTGATCTTCATGTGGACTCATTTCAGTTACAGAGTCCTCTTTTTGGTATATTGGATTTGTTGATTAACGGTGTCTCTTATTTGAGTAAGAAACAAGGTATTTATGCTTCTCATTCCTTATTTACGTGTCCCACAGTGCATATTTCTAGTGTTACTCATTGTTATGACCATTCTTACTCTTTTAAAGTATGCATTATGCATTATGCATAATTTCTAGTGGTATTCATTGTTATGACAATTCTTACTCTTAAAAATTATGTTTTATGCATTTGGGGAAATGAAGTTTCTTTTCTGATCTTTAAAGGAATCATTTTAGTTCCAGATTCCAGTTTTTGGGCTATAGGAATTTGTTGATTAACGGTGTCTCTCAAAAAAATTAAAAAATGTATTTATGTTTCTCATTCCTCATTTCAGTGTCCCACAATCCATATTTCTAGTGGTATTCATTGTTAGAACAATTCTTACTCCTTCAAATTGGTGATTATGCATTAGGGGACCAGAAGTTAGTTTTCGGATCTTCATTGGACTCATTTCAGTTCCAGATTCCTCTTTTTGGTACATTGGATTTTGTTGATTAACGGTGTCTCA